>JADRCD010215810.1:12428-22970 GCA_019843815.1 Montemys delectorum | reverse complement strand
CTGGAAACACACATGACATGTGCCAGGTGCCCACTCTGGAAACACACCTGCTTGGGTTTGAACTGGTAGCCAGTACCTCAGAAGCCAGCATCCTTGACTCTGTGGCCTGATTTTTCAGCGCCCCCCGCCCCAGAGCAGTGGTAGGGCAGTTGTTGTCATATGGAAGTAAGAGATGGCAGAGATGCTGGATGCTTTACGAGGGCCTAGTCCACATTCATGAACAATTGTGTTTCATAAATAAATGCAAGGTGACAGGCACCTGTGTGTGTCACTCTGAATGAAAGCCAATGAGTTAGTTATATAGTAGCTGGGTTATAAGCAGGTTAGCCTCACAGGACAAAAAGGGAGAAGGGTCTGCAGAGGACCTCAGTAGAAAGCTACCCCCTGGGACAGGCGGTGGTGGTGCACGCCTTTAACCCCAGCACTCAGGAGGCAGAGGCAGGTGGCTCTCTGAGTTTAAGGCCAGCCTGGTCTACAGTGTATTCCAGTACAGCCAGGGCTACACAGAGAAGAAACCTTGTCTCAGAAAAATGTCCACTCTGGGGGCAGGGTGTGGGGACTGGGGAGATGGGTCCACTGGTAAAGTGCTTAAATTCAATCCCCAGAACCCCCACAAAAGCTGGGCATGGCCGCACATACCTAGAACTCTAGAGACAGTAGGGTCCCTGGAGCTCACTGTCAGCCAGTCTAGCTGAATTGGTAAACTAAGTTCAGTGAGAGACCTTGTCCCAGAAAATGAGATGGTGAGTGACTGGGGAACATATCTAACATTCAGCCTACACACACACCCACACACACACCACATGTACAAACACATATAAGCATGCACACATGCACATACCATACATGCAAACACATACGAACATGTGTACATATTCGTATAACACACACATGCATATTCCCCATACAAAACACATATGAACATGTGTACACATACATATAATGCACACATGCATAAACCATAAACCATATACACAAACACATGTGAACATGTACACATGTTTATCACACACACACACACACACACACACACACACACACACACACGATGGGCCACCCTTAGAATACTTACAGATTGCCAAATGCTGGTCAGGACAGCCAGAGGTGTTTTCTTCTGTGCCTCTTTTGGTCTTGGACAACTCAGTCTCATTCTTCTCTTGCGAGAGGGACCAGGCCTGAGGCGTGCTGTGCAAACAAACAAACTAACTAACTAACTAACTAACTAACTAGCTAGCTAAAACAACAAAACCCCTCTCTGATCTTTCCTTAGCTCTTGGGGGTTGGTCAGGAAGCTCCTGATTGGACGTGCCTTTATTTCCCAAGGCACAGAATGTTTCCCGTTCTTTAGAGTCAGGACAGGCCCTTTAACCAGGGGCCGTCCAGAAATCACTGCCCAGCCAGCTGGCTGTGGACGCCTCTTCCTCCCAGGCTGGTGACTCAGCGTCACATGTGGACTTGTATGGATTTTTCCCTGTAATTTTCTTTTAAGTTTCTCTCTCCTGAAAAGAAAAGTAAACACATAACCATAAACATCCCGGAGACTCTTTCCAAGTTAGAATGTTGCAACAGATGATTAGGCCATGTGAGCCCGACCAAGTGTGGGCATGCTAAAGGGGCTTCTTTTCTTCTTTTTGTATTAGTGTTCACTGATTAGACAAAAGAAGAGCAGGCTCTCAAGATGGCTCAGCCAGTAAGGGTGCTTGCCAAAGAAGCCCGATAATGTGACTCCAACCCCCAAACCTTTAAAGGAAGAAGGAAAGAGAAGACAATACAAAGTTGTTCACTACCTTCCACACGTGTACTGTGATATGTAGGAGTGCTCACATACACATAAGCATCATACAAACAAACAGTTAGATGAGTCATTGTGAAATTTTGATCAATGTACATAGTACACTTTGATCTGCGGCTGGAGTGATGGCTCAGCAGTTCAGAGTGATTGCTATGCAATCACGAGGACCTGAGTTCAGACCCCAGCACCCAAGGAAAAAGCCAGGTGTGGCCTCCCGCATGGAGGTGTGTGGTAGCTGCAGATAGCGTAATGAGGAGCCCTTGCCCTTCATTGTTGGTCTCCTAAATTTTCTCATTGGGCATTATTTTAGTTTCCTTTCTGTCATTGTAATAAAATACCTTAACAAAAAAAGAGGAGGAAGGGTTAACTCACAGACACAGATTATAGTCTCTCAATGTGGGGAAGTCAAGGCAGGAACTTGAAGCAACTAGTTGAGAGCAGAGAGGGAAACAGTACATGCATGCTTAGCTGCTTGATTGCTTGTATTCAGCTCAGCTTCACTCTCACGTACTTCAAGACCTCTGCCTAGGGGATGGTGCCACCCACAGTGGGCTGGGTCTTTCCACATTTAGTAAGACAGTTTCCCGCTGGGCAGTGGTGGCACACGCCTTTAATCCCAGCACTTGGGAGGCAGAGGCAGGTGGATTTCTGAGTTCGAGGCCAGCCTGGTCTACAGAGTGAGTTCCAGGACAGCAGGGATACACAGAGAAACCCTGTCTCGAAAAACCAAAAAAACAAACAAACCAAAAAAAGACAGCTTCCCACAAACATGCCCATCTGACAACCCAATGCAGATAATTCTTCACTGAGACTGTCTTCCCAAATGATGCTAGGTTATGTCAAGTTGCAATTAAAGCTAGCTATCCTAAACATCCATCCTCCCCCCTGTTCTTCTCAGATAGAGATTCACCTAGCCCAGGCTGGCCTTACATTCACCATATGGGCAGTGTTAATCTAAAATTCATGATTCTCCTGCTCACACCTCTTTGTACCTCACCACACTAGGCTCAAACATTCATTATTCTTTATTAAAAAAAAAAAATAAAAAGGCGTACACCCTTAATCCCAGCACTTGGGAGGCAGAGGTGGGTGGATCTCTGTGAGTTCAAGACCAACCTAGTGTACAAAACATTTTCCAGTACAGCTTGGGATGTTACACAGGAAAACACTGTCTCAAAAAAAAATGGAGGGGGGGCTGCTGTATTTTTGTTTTAGTTTACACTCATGAGAGAGAAGGGATAAAAGGAGGGAGAAAGAGAGACAGAAAGAGAGAACAAGACTGAGAATATGCTGGGGAGATGCAGCGCCCATAGAAGAGGCTAGATGATGGTGTCATAGCCCTTGAAGCTGGAGTTACAGACAGTTGTAATCTGCCTCACATGGGTGTTGGGAACTGAACTCTGGTCCTCTGGAAGAAAAGCAAACACTCTTTACCACTGGCCATCTCTCTAACCCTAACATGAGTTGTTTCAAAACTCAGAGTAGCTAGGCAGTAGTGCTACAGGCCAGGGAAGGCAAATCTCTGAGTTCAAGTCCAGCCAGTGAGTTCCAGGACAGCCAAGACTACACAGTAAAATCCTGTCTCAAAAAACCAAAACCAGCCGGGTGGTGGTGGCGCACGCCTTTAATCCTAGCACTTGGGAGGCAGAGGCAGGCGGATTTCTGAGTTCGAGGCCAGCCTGGTCTACAGAGTGAGTTCCAGGACAGCCAGGGCTACACAGAGAAACTCTGTCTCGAAAAACCAAAAAAAAAAAAAAACAAAACAAAACAAAAACAAAACAAAACAAAACCAACCAACCACCACCAACAACAAAAACCCTCAGGGTAGTCTGACCATGGCATTAGAGCCAACTCTCAACAGCCAGAGCTGTGCCCAGAGGCAGGAGGGAGGCACAAGGGGGAAACTTGCTGCTCACATTGACCTGGTGACTCTCCCCAGGAAAGGCAGAAGGAGGTGGCAAGATGCACATTACCCTCTGTGACTTCATTGTGCCCTGGGACACGCTTAGCATCACCCAGAAGAAGAGCCTAAACCACAGGTACCAGATGGGCTGTGAGTGCAAGGTGAGTGAGATCTGTGACGTTGCCGCTCCATGCATCCTCGCCCCTCCCTGAGTCCTCACCCCTCCCTGGCTTGTTCATCACAAGGTCTCCAAGTGGAATGGGGATGGGTCTTTAGCTTCTCAGCCCCTCAGGATAGGGAGTCCTGGTTTTCGAATGAACTCTGTGATGGCAAGAGAGTGAGGCAGTCTGTATGGAGACAAAGCCTTTGGTCCCAGTTCCCCCCAGAGAACCCTGAATTTTGTCCCTGACAAGGAATATTTGCAAGATAAGGGGTTGTGGGGTGGGACAAAGCATATAAATTAACCCACATAACTGGCAGCTCCTAAGAAGAAAATCTCTAAGGAAAGGAGATTTTTGTGAGGAGAATACAGTCCTGGAAATAGTTTCCTACCATGTGCAGGCATCAACATTGTGTGTCCAAGAACACAGGTTCGTTCCCAACATTCTAGACTTCCATGCATGAGACTCTATAATTGTGGTGTTGAGAATTCTGGGGGCATTGCCTGTCATCTCAGAATCTGCTCAGAGGTGGCACTAAGCAGCACTGTAGATGCACACATGCTTAGATATGACCAAAAAGGGTGGGGTTTATTCCCAGATTTGGGGGTGGTGTCAACTGCAGGGAGCCACCGTGCCCATGGCGATGCTTTCCCTCATCATTACAGGATGCATCGCTGGATAGCCAGCATAGCATCCCTTCTGCTACCAGGCCAGGAGTGAGCTGCCCGGACTGGGAGCTGCCCACAGAGCTGTGTGCTGTGAGCCTGGGCCAGCTGACACTTTTTGGTGCTTCCTCCCCTTCCGGCTGGTGTTTCCCATCATTTGGTTATCAAAGGTGTGATTCTAAGACCAGGTGGCCAGCTGAATACAGGCCAAGCATGGCTCCACTGAGCCTGGCACCTCAAAAGTGAACACTAGTTAGTTGGGTGTGATTATATACCCCATTTGGGAGGCTGAGACAGAAGGATTGCTGGGTTTGTAATCCACCTGAACATTAGAGTGAGTTGGGTTTTTTTTGTTTGTTTGTTTGGTTTGGTTTGGTTTGGTTGGTTTTTTTGGTTTTTCAAGACAGGGTTTCTCTGTGTAGCCCTGGCTGTCCTGGAACTCACTCTGTAGACCAGGCTGGCCTCGAACTCAGAAATCCACCTGCCTCTGCCTCCCAAGTGCTGGGATTAAAGGCGTGTGCTACCACTGCCCAGCTAGAATGAGTTCTTTGCCAGACTGGGCTACAGAGTGAAATCCTTTCTTCAGAAAGTAGCTCCATTGAGATGGTCCTTTCTGGCACACAAGAAGCCCTGGGTTGTCTCTAGCACCACATACACCAGCTGTGGTGGTACATTTCTTAACCTCAACGGTTGGGAGGGGAGAGCAGGTGATCTCAGGTTATCCTTCATTACTTAGAAACTTCTAGGCCAGCCTGGGATACAAAAGACTGGGTGTCAAGAGCAAACCAGCAAAAACAAAGCTTCTTTCTCCATCTCTGCACGGCTAGAGGTGGACCCTCTCGAAGAAGCTCCGTAATCCTTTGTCAAAAGGCTAGTGACCCATTGACCCACACAGGTGCTTTAGAACAAGTATGGGCATTATTTGGGCCTAATCTGTCTCCAGTGTAAGTCCCTTGTGATGGCTGTAGTTTCAGAAGGGCCTAAGCTGAAACCATCCCTTTAAAAAGGTAGACCAGATGACCCAAAGCAGAGGTGCATCTGCCACACCAGAATTACATAAGCAGGTAGGTACACTGGTTTCCCCTAGGCCTGTCCTCAGACATAGTACAGGAACATGGGACTCAGCAGGACTACTGTCTTTGAATACCTTTAGCAGGTTGTGTCCTGGAGGTACCTCAAGTGCCCGTGGCCCCACCTGTCCCTTGGTCCAGACTAAACCTTCCTGCATGTCTCCCTCCAGATCACTCGCTGCCCCATGATCCCATGCTACATCTCCTCCCCGGATGAGTGCCTCTGGATGGACTGGGTCACAGAGAAGAGCATCAATGGTCACCAGGCCAAGTTCTTTGCCTGCATCAAGAGAAGTGATGGTTCTTGTGCGTGGTACCGCGGGGCGGCACCCCCCAAGCAGGAGTTTCTTGACATCGAGGACCCGTAAGAAGGCTGACAGAGCCCCTGCAGCCAATTGAAAAGCCTCTGAGGGTTTAGACTGGTCCAGCTTTGACATCCCTTCCTGGAAACAGCATGAATAAAACATCAATCATCTAAGTGGGTTCACGCTAGTGTGATTCTGCCCCCCCCCCCATTTTCCCTAAACATGGTTGTGGGTCTGGAGGGACAGGCGGGCCAGGGTCCCTGCCATACCCCCTCCCTCTGCCGGCCTGAGCACTGTGTGTCTCAGTCTTTGATCCTTGGTACAGGCAGCAGGAGTGGACACAGACTTTTTATCAGGCCTCTCTGGCACTGTCACATGCAGACAGATAGCATTAAGGGTCCCCTAGCGCTGTTAGGGCAGAGCCTAGGAATGTGCATTTTGCGGAAACCCTTTAAGGTTGTAAGACTGTGTAGCCGGTCTACCAGGTCCTTTTCATCCTGAGAGGGACATGTCCCTCAATTTTCTGCAGAGGCCACCCCTCTGGCCCAAGGTAGTAGTCTCTAGCCCTTGGAAATGCTCCCCACCCCTCCTGCACCTGGTATAAACCTCCAACCAGTGGTTCATTTGTCTAGGAGTCCCAGTGAGCCCCATGAATCCACAGACTTCAGTGAATGGAAGCCCTCCCTGAGCCGTGTTTCTGGCTTCAGCCAAGTCATTTCTTCCT
Source organism: Montemys delectorum (assembly GCA_019843815.1). Lineage (NCBI taxonomy): Eukaryota > Metazoa > Chordata > Mammalia > Rodentia > Muridae > Montemys > Montemys delectorum. The sequence goes on along the minus strand of JADRCD010215810.1, from coordinate 16,350 downwards.
TCCTCTCCACCCCCCAACCCCCACCCCCACCCCGTCTCTGCACACACCCTCAGTGGGGATCTGCGAGGTCTCTTGCTGGAGGCAGGAGTCTGTGGTGAGGGGTGCTTGGCCGTCCTTGTAGCCACTCTCGAGCTTCCCAAGCTAGTCTTCACCCCTCTCCAGGCTTCAGGCATCCAGGTTGAGCAGCACAACTCAGCTCTGTCGCATCAGGCTCCGCCACTGTTTGGCACTCCCTCTTTTGCACAAACCGAAGATGTAAAAGGCCAGTCGTAGGCCTCTAGGAAAAGTCGAGTGAACTCTCCCTGCTAGAGTAGCCATCATTATGACCGTGTGGATTTCTGTAAGCATCACTAACTAAGCATGAGGCAGGGGAGACTTTGAAGCGGGCAGCTCTTCATACCAAGCCCCCAAGGATGCTGCAGCCTGTTTTTAGATCTCTCTCATTTTCCTAAAGGTAAATTCTCATGCATGGCTGAGAGGCATGTGTATACAGCTCTGCTTCTGTCTTGTAATGTTACTTAAGGCCCTTGTAGGGAACTGAGGCATCTACTTGCTCCCTAAAACAATTTTTTTTTATGACGCCAATAGGATAGGGGTTAAGACAGGCAGAACTTTATCACTAACCCTATAGACAGTCACTCTTCCTTCTGCCTGTGTCTTAAAAGATAAGCTGTCCCAAGGACACAAATGTATATTATCCAAACGTGCACACATATGCTCACACACAAACACAGACTGAAGTCTGGCAGCCTGTGAATGGTCCTTTTGTAAAATGCTTCCAAACCCCTCTTTGCTCCAACCTTGTCCTAACCATCAGAAACCCCAAAGAAACTGCTAAGGACCCCCGTCAGGCTCTCCCTACCCACACCCTACACCAGCCCTTGTAAGACAGACTGGGAGGACACCCAAGAATCAGCCTGCCCCGCCTGAGGGCATTTTCATGTTGTGCAGTGAGTGATGTTCTTCCCTGGATGCTGGCCTGGACCAGCCCACAAGACCCTGCAGTCTATCCCACCTGCCTGTTTGCTTCCCGTGCAGTGGTATCATATGTGACAGTGCCCGTTTCTGACATGTTCTGGTTTGTTTCTGATGTTCGCTGTGAGCGTTCCTGTGCCATGTTGATGCCTTTCGTAGCACTAGAGTTTGCACTTTTAAAAAACAAAAACAAAAACGTTGAAGCATGGAGGAAGCATTGGACCCAGAGTGGAACACATGGTATGGTAGCTGGCCTGGGACAGAGGGACCCTTTCTAATATCTCTGAGTTCTTTGAATATCTGCTTTTCCAACCTTCTGTCTTTTGTATCTGGTTCAAATTATTATGAAGGAAAGAATCTCTGAGTATATTGGTTCTAGATGATGGCCTTTCTGTTTTCTGCTCATGCTGAGTTTTCTAGCCATCCCAGGCAGATGAGAGGAGATCGAGTGAGCAAAAGAACCTTTGGGACAAAGTGCCAGATGGCAGCTGAGGAATGGCCACTCAAATGCCTTCGCAGCAAACCAATTGCAATATATAGTTTAAGGTGTTGTTTCACTTCTGTTATATCCTAAGCCCTGGGCTTCGCTCCCTTACTCCCCTCATGCCAGCAACTCGAAGTATTCCAGATGACGTTTACATGGTAGTTATTTCCAAATCGCTGCTTGATGCATATTGAGACATATCTGTGGGCTTGCTGCATAATTTAAAGCTTTGTTGATTTTGTTTCTGTTCAAACTCTTGGTTACGGGGGTGGGGGGCAGGGGTGGAATACCATGTGCGTGCTGGGATATGAAGTCTGAGATGTACCCCCTACACCCCGCACTGGCGAGACGTGAGAGTTGTTGAAAGTCAACAAGCTGAGCGCGTCTGACGCTCTGTATCAGTCTTCACTTTTATTTTTACGAGTTTGCTCTGTCAATGGACAATAAACCATATTATCAAAGAGAGGGTTGGCTCCTTGGCTGTTTCTGAAGGTTTTTTTTTTTTTTTTTTAGCTGAGGGATGGGGGCCGAGTCTCTACCAGCTAGAGGGAAGGGAAGTCACAAGCTGAAGGTGTGCCGCCTCAGTTGGCAGAGTGCTTCTTGCCCTGCAGGCATGAAGCCTTGGACTGGATCTCTAGTACTGAATACAATGGGTGTAGTGGTACATGACTGTAAAACTGGCATTCTGGATCTCTAGTACTGAATACGCTGGGCATAGTGGTACATGACTGTAAAACTGGCATTCTGGAGGCACGAGAATGGGGAATTCAGAGCTATCCTCAGCTACATAATGATAGCCTGGGCTACAGAAGACTCTGTGACACAGCAGTCTCCCTTGATGAGCCAATGAGTTTATTGGGGTTGTTTACAGGATTGTAGGTGACTCAAAGCCAGCTAGCTGCCCCACCAGGGAGGGTGCCCTACCTTAGCCTAGTCGATGCTACACCCTTATTAATCCCTGCTTGGTTTGAAGGCAGGACCATTAGACTCTCCTTTCCCGAGCTATTGCTTACTTCTTATATAACCCGAGGAAGGAAGGGGGGTGGAGGTCTTGTGAACCTGTGACTGAAGCTTCCCATGCCTTCTCCTAGCTCTAGGAGGGAATATGTCTGCTCAGAGCAAATGCCTGTACACAGCCAGTGGGATATTCTTAATGCCCTAGTAATGACCTCTTAAGTACATCTCCCGACCCCTGCAAAACCCTGGCAGGTAATACATCTCCCAGGAAATATACTATCCAGTGTTTACAGCAAGTATTTCCTACTTTCTAAATTCAGTTACAAGCTCATCTTGAAGTTATCTTCAGAAAACAAACCCACTAGGTTATGGTGGTTTAATTCCATGCTTCAATTCCAGCACCCAGGAGGCAGAGGCAGGTGAATTTCTGAATTTGAGACCAGCCTGGCTTGTGTAATGAGTTCCAGATGAGCCAAGACTACACAGTGAAATCCTGTCTCAAAACCAGAAAACAAACAAAACCCAGAGTCAAGAGTGGCTCAGTGGTTGAAAGGGATTACTGCATAACCATAAGGACGTGAGTTCAAATCCCAACACTCATTATGCAATTGATGGGGTCTTGTGTGTGGCCCTGTAACCCCAGGACTGCACAGGGAAGAGATGGGATGCTGTCTGTGGCTTGCTAGCTACCAGTCTAGCACAAAACTCTAGCTCTAGATTCAGGGGAGGCTTTACCTCAAAGAGAAGAGGTGTATGAGGTAGCTAGAGGGATGGTGCAGTGGTTAAGAGAACTTACTGCTCTACCAGGGGACCTGGATTCAGTTTCCAGCACAGACATGGTGGCTCATGACCAGTTCCAGGGGGTTGGACAACTTCCGGTCTCCATGGATGCCTGCGTGTACATCACATAAACTTACAAAAGTATGCACATATAGGTAAAATAAGTAATAAAAATAAAATATGTTTTAAAGAAAGAAGGCAGAGAATGACAGAGGGGATCCTAGATGCCGGTCTGAGCGTTTATACGCACACGGCACATACATTACACACACACGGCACATACACTCCATACACATGGCACATACATTACACACACATGGCACATACATTACACACACATGACACATACATTACACACACACGGCACATACACTCCATACACATGGCACATACATTACACACACATGGCACATACATTACACACACATGGCACATACACTCCATACACACACACAGCACATACATTACACACACATGGCACATACATTCCATACACACACATGGCACATACATTACACACACACACACACACACACACACACACGGCACATACATCACATACACACACACGGCACATACATCACATACACATACACAGCACATACATTCCATACACACACACAGCACATACATTACACACACACACACACACACACACACACACGGCAGATACATTCCATACACACACACACACACACACACACACACACACACGGCACATACATC
>JADRCD010215809.1:0-19280 GCA_019843815.1 Montemys delectorum | reverse complement strand
GCAGGGGTGGGGGTGTGAGGGAGTGTTTCCCCAGGTCAGGATAGCAGAGGTGGGGGTGGGGGGAGTGTTTCCAGACACTGTTCTTTCCAGGTGTCACCCCCACCATATCTCTAGGCCTCTGAGAATCACGAGTGTAGGCGGTCAGCAAATGGCAGCCTCTGGCTCACACCGCCCTGGAAGAGGAACACGTACCGATTAGCAATAAGCACCACAGGGCTCTGCTGCTGTAGGGGGATGTCCTCTACTGGGAAGTCAGCAGTCCCAACCCTGCCTGCACTCATCTCACCATAGACACCGTATCCAGATTATGAAAACCTGGAGCATCTCGATGATTATGTCTCACAGCGATGAACACAGAGCCAATGAGTAAGAGAGACACAAGCAGACACACAGCAATCACCACACCGGGGTTCCTGTGCGATGTGGGGATCCAGAGGCTGCCTGCATCTGGGGAGAGGAAGAAGTCAGTCCTGGCCACAGCCACACCCCAAGCCCTCCCTGGGGGATCCTAGGCAGGGCTCCACCCCCCGAGCCACACCCCTAGCTCCTCACTGGGGGATCCTAGGCAGGACCTCTAGCCCTTGAGGTACTCCAGGGCCTATGTTATTTATAAACAAGTATATAATTTCATGTGGATTTTTCATTCTCTCTCCTTTTTTCCTTTTCCTCTCCTCCTCCTCTCCTTCCCCTGTTCCCCTTCATCTTTGTAATTTTTCGAGACAAGGTTTCTGGCCCTGGCTGTCCTGGAACTCACAGAGACCCACCTGTCTCTGCCTGGGTGCTGAACCACCATCACCCTGCTTGGTTTTCTCTTTTCTTTTCTTTTCTTTTCTTTTCTTTTCTTTTCTTTCCTTTCCTTTTCTTTTCTCTTTTTCTTTTTCTATTTTCTTTTCCTCTCATCCCTTGGTTTTCTTTTAAAAGACAGGGAGGGACCCACCATGTGGCCTGGGTTGGTCTCAAACTTGAGGCCATCTTCCTACCTCCTCCTCACAGTGTTAAGAACAGCACTGGGCCACCACACACAGCGACAACTAGATAACGGAACCTGTTTTCTTGCACATGGCTGTGTCCTCAGGAGACAGCACACACTAGCAAGTTACTAAGGCCACAAACAGCAGTAAGGTAACTAACTGGCTTTAGATGGCTTGTGGCTCAGGCCGATCCACATACTTCCAGGTCTGTGTTGCCACCTGCTGACTGGATCCAGAACTGCTGTCAGGCTTCAGCCAATCTTTACACTCACCCTGGGCTGGGCTGGAGGCAGTGGACGGCCCTTGTGGAGCCAAGTTCGAGGACTGGGATGTGATGGATGGCTCGGAACTGGGGAACGCAGACGTGGGGAGAGAGGTTCTCTCTGGCTGTGGGGAGAGTGAGCCTGGGTCTGGAGCTGTGGAGTCTGGAGGGGATATGGATTCCATATTTGGGGAGGTAGACTCAATTGTCATCTTTGGACTTGGGGAGGTGATGGCAGGGGTTGTCTCCGGACTTGGGGAGGTGGTGGCAGGGGTTGTCTCCGGACTTGGGGAGGTGATGGCAGGGGTTGTCTCCGGACTTGGGGAGGTGGTGGCAGGGGTTGTCTCCGGACTTGGGGAGGTGGTGGCAGGGGTTGTCTCCGTACTTGGGGATACACTCTCCCAGAATAGTGTAAAAGCAACACCTGGAAAAAAAAAAACAAAGCAAAACAAGATGGGGATGTGTATCTATGAAGCTTGCAAATGGGCAGCCAGGGCTGGAACACTGCTCAAGATTCGAGCTCAGCCCCTGGCCAGCATGCCAAGGCCTTACTTACACTCTCACCTGTGGCTGAACACGAGGACTCCGAGTTCGGCTTGCAAGTGTCCTGGCCCGACTAATGCAACCCTGCCTGACTCCACAGAGCTGGCCTCTGGAGGGCCACCTGCTACATCTCAGTCACTGACTACCTGTGACTTCTGCTTTACAGAAGGGGAAACAATTGCAGAAAGCTGAAACGTCACTCAACTCTGTCCCTCAGGTGCAGGCACTTCCTTCCCATCCAGATCTTTCTAGAACTCTGAGAACTGGGAAGCCTCGACCTAAACTAGGATTTGAACTCTGCTCCCAAATGCTGGCCACATCCTCTACCGCCGAGCCACGCTCAACCTTTGCCAACACCAGGATTCAGGTCTCTGACACACACCGTCTCTCTGGCTATGCTTTACCTCCCACCCCACCCTTTTCCCCATCCCAGACGTTCAGAGGCTATGGAAATAGTTCCTGCTCTCAGCTCCTACCATGACTCCCTTCCAGATCCAGGCCACTCCACCCAGGTGTGCAGGGCATAGGCCGCCACGTCAGCTGCTTTGCCCAGCCCATGCCTCACCCCACACAGCAGATATGAGGAAATAAAATTTAGGTGCTGGAAGGGGGTGCTGAGGGAGCAACTCTCCCACACCCCATTCTCCCAGGCCCTGTGGCAAAGGAATCTAAGGATGTGAGTCGACACGATGAGAAATTCCTGAGGAAGTGAAACTGACTTGGATGCCATAGTGGATCCCAAGCCAAACCGGGACTTTATTAGCAGTTAAGGTTTTAAGTGATGAAAGAGGAGGTGGTGGCAATTTCCAGTCCTACTAAGTACCTAGCACCAAATAGGCCTTCATGATTTTCTGGAAAGTTAAACAGAAAAGAGAGTAGAGCCTGGCTCTCACGACTTTCATCCTGCACATGGGAGGCAGAGGCAGGCTAACATCTGAGTTCAGGGCCAACCTGGTCTACAGAGCGAATTCCAGGACAGCCAGAGCTACACAGAGAAAACCTGTCTTGAAAAAACACCAAAAAAGGGGGGGGGGAGGGGAAGTGAGGTGTTTTGGCAATGTGCCTGGCATTGAACTTTCCCTCAGTCTCTGAGATGGAAGCTGGCAGGTACGGAGCTGTATCAATTGTCCCTAATAGGATCGTCCACAGGCTGGAGTCTGCCTGTGCTTCCAGGGAGAACTGTGGGACTTTCGGAATAAAACCTTCAACTATAATAAATCAACTGTCTAAAGAAGTAAGCTGGAAGGAATTAAGTCCGGCACCATGAACTCCTAAAGGGAACAGGGACAGTGATTGAACAGAAAGTGAGCCCCGACCCCTGGCCCTTTGTACAAGTGGGGGGCAGGTGTGTAGGTCCTCACCACTTTCTGGATGGGGCAAGACTGTGTCCCGGAAGCCACTGGCTTCTGTCTCAGCTCAGATGACCCTGAGGGGTTGGTCCCAACCCAACCCTACTGTGTCTGGGAGGGAAGGGGAGAGAAGAGTTTGAAGCCCTGTGTCCCGGCCCCGCTGTCCCCCCGGAGTCATTTCCTTTCCCTCCACCAGCCTACCTGTGTATACAAGGAAGACGGAGGAGTCGCCAGGTCTCGCGAGCAGCAGCAGAGCCAGCGCCAGGGGCAGCAGGCGGGAGCCCGCCATTCCTGCGGTCTGTCCAGGCTGCAGGTACGCGCCCAGGTTGGCAATGCCTGGCCCACGCGCGGCCCCTGCCGGCGGACAGCAGGAATGGCGGGCTGCCCAGGGCTCTGGGGTTGCCTCCAGCCCTTCCTCCCTGGCACCCCAGCGCCTCCTCAGCACTGGGCCGAACTATGCTCTTGAAGTTTCTAACGTTGCCTCAGGACACGTGGTGGCCCCTGTCCCCAGACACCCGGGGACACTCCTTCTATGGCTGCCCCACACCTGACTTGAATACCCGCGTCTCTCTGGCCGCCAGTCTCCTCTAAGTGGGGGTTGAGGATGCCTTCCTGTCTCTACCTTTGGCTCACCTAGGTGGAAATGCCTTCTTTGGTAGGCTTCACAGCACCGCGGATGCAGCTAGAACCTTCTAGCATTTTCTAAAGGAGGTACTCGTGTGTGCAAGCAAGCTAAGGAAGTCAAAGCGGGCTAGTCCCTGCCAGCTAGGTCCTCACGTTTTGTTGTTAATCTTTGTTTTTGAGATAAGGTCTTACTGTGTAACGCAGGCTTACTCAAACTCCTGGTGATTCTCCTGCCTCAGCCACCCATGCTGAGATGACGTGTGTGTGTGTGTGTGTGTGTGTGTGTAAAATTTATGTATATTTGGTGTGTTTGCGTGCATGTATTATGTTTATGTGTGTCCCTGCACGCCGTGTGTGTGTGTGTGTGTGTGTGTGTGTGTGCTCGCGCACACGCACGCGCTCATGCGTGTGTGTTCAGGGAGGTCAGGTGAGTCAACTCTCCCCATCATGTGAATCCCAGTGATCACACAGGTTTAGTAGCAAGGATCTTTACCAACTGTATCATCTCACTGGCCCGAGATGTGACATTTTTAGAAGTCATTAGCCATGTAACACATAGGGTTCCATGCTAGTGACCTGTAGCCCCTGGAAAATAATTAGGATTCCCCAACCCTAGCTATAGATACCACATGGGCCAGAGACACTGGAACTCCTTGCTGCTGGCACGATCTAGAATTCCCGTTGGCCCTTCCTTAAGACACATGACCAGAGTCAGGCTGTAGCATGCTTTATTCACAAGACTCACGGGCCCACATGGCCATGATGATGGTGTCTCTTGCCCACAGCCAGGGAGGGGCCTTAGAAGCCAGGCCAGTGCAAAGAGTAAGCTCTTGAGGTACGGCGTGAGGTGTTCTTGGAGATGCTCCACGGGCCTCCTGTTCCCAAGAGCGCATCCGTGGTGAGGCAGCTTCGAGTGTAATGGCCCCTCCACATGGCCTGGACCATCTTGGCTGCAGACTGCTGCTGGCTGAGCTGCCGGCGGGTCCTGTAGCCCTTCCAGGCTGCCTGGATGATGGTGCTCGCTCTGTGCCGCTGGCTAAGTTGGGTGCTCTGCTGGGATGCTGAGGTCCATCGAGACGCAGACTGGCCCGAGACGCCCTGGCCAAAGCCTTGCACCACGCGTGTGGACAGTGTGTGGCCACACACATGGCAAGTGCGTGGCTGGGACCCCACAAGCATCACGACACTGGGCGGACTCTCTACCGGGGGCCCCAGGGATTGGCAGACGCTGCAGACATCTGGCTGACAGGATAGGAAACAGCGGTGCTCGGAGCTGTTTCTGTTGTCCAAGTTTCCCTGGGTTCTGCCACTGTGTTCTGGCCACGCAGTCGGGAGCAGTACCTGGCGGACCCGGGCACGGGTCCGGCGGATGCAGTAGCCACGCCAGGCAGCCTGGATGATGGTAGTAGCCCTGAACAGCCTTTCCAGATTCCGTCGTACGCGGTAACCACGCCACGTAGCTTGGATGATGGTGGCCCATTGATGCCACACTTTCACAGTGCGGCGTACCAGGTAGCCACGAGCGCACGCTTGAATGGTGACAACGGCCTGGACGACAACTTTCTCCATGGCCTGTACTGACATCAGCAGCTCAGCTGAAGGCTTGCGGTCCAGCGCGGCCTCTGCACCAGAGGGGTCCCACGGCTTGTGGCCCCTGCTGGGATGCCACGTGCCTTGGGGTGCCCCACCATGTGCTGTGGCTCTGACCGATACGTTGGGGACTTTGGAATTCCATGACTGGCCAGTAGCCAGGCCGGCATCCACAGGGCCCTGGGGTACAGTGGGGGGTGGGGATATCGTATTATGGCCAGTTTTAGGGTGTGTAACAAGACGGGGTCTGTGGCTGTGGGGTGTGGTTCTGGGGCCCGGGGAACTCCCACTGAGGCTTGTTTCACACACGGTGATGTGTTGAAGTCTGTGGCCATAGAGCATGGTGGAGACTTTTTGAGAGGCCTCATTAAAACTAGTTTTAGGGATTGTGGCCTGTTGATGTGTTAGGCTGAGAGATGCCGTGGAGAGTTTTGAGACTCGACCACAGCCAGTGACAGAGCTGTTGATGTGCTCAACATTTTGGTCATGGGGCATGTTTGGGACCACGGAACTCCTATCATAGCTAACTCTGGGGCCTGTGACAGGAGGGGGCCTCTGGCCAAGGTGTGTGGTGAGGCTTAGCACTGTTCTTGCTGGGCCAGCCTGTCTGGTGTCCTGGGAAGCCTCCTCAAGAAGGGGTCTCTGGGAGCCATTTGATGATGGCTCATGGACCAGAGACACCCTCCGAACTCCTGAGGGTGCCTTCTGTCCCCTCTCGCCCCCCATGTGGATGGTGGGTGTGATGCCCATCATGGATGTCCCTGTGGGCTCCTTGGGACTGTCCAATGAGACCCCAGGTACTGGCTTGAGTGGATGACTAAAGGGGGACAATCTGTTCATGGGACCTTCTAGAAGTTCTGAGACAAAACTGCCTTGACTGGATTGGTAGGACTTTTTAGCAGTGAGGGACCCTTCGTGGTCACTCTTGGTGTGGCCCTGAGGTTCTCCAATCTGGGAGGCACAAGATGCCCCATTTTTAGGTGGGGGTGCTGAGTCTGTCCCCTCTGAGCTCTGGACAGCCCTGGAGTTTCCAGGCTTGACCTCCTCCGACCCCAGAGGCAGCTCAGCTGACCCGGCTCTGCCTGTACTCAGCTGCGTTCCTCCTGAGACATTAGGAGACACAGAGGCCTCCTGCAAGCTTGGGACCCTGGGAGCAGGGTGGAGGCTGGGCGGCTCGCAGGTGTTTTCTGAGGCTAAGGGCTGAGTGGTGACGATACTGGCTCTGGAGTGATTACCTAAACTTGGGGCCTGCTTAGGGACAGGAGGCACACTGTTGGCTTGTCTGGGAACCTCCTTGTTCAACAGGGCCTTTGAGAATATTTGGTCTTTGAAAGCATTTTCAGCTGCCAGAGGCTCACGTCCATGACCCTCTCTTCCTGTGGCACCAAGGCCTGTCGGTGATGCCCCCAGTTTTGACTCAGTCTCGGTGCCCTCAGGTTTGACAGAGTCTGTGCCAGGTGCCACTGCTGAGGACCCCGTGTCAGCCATTTGTCCTGGCTTTGGCAGGGTCAGATCATGGACACCTACAAGCTTTGTCAGCCTCGGGTCTTGACCAATCTGTGAGGCATTTGACAAGACTGTGGGTGAGTGGTGGGCGTCTTCAGCCAGTTTCTGTGCTGCTGGCGAGCGAGCATTGGCCAGGCCGGTGGCACATGGTACCAGGAAGGAGACCTGGGAGGCTTCCCTATACTGTGTTGCCTGAAAGGGACGTGGACAGATCCCTACCAGCATGGACCCCAGTTGGGCCATGTTGCTTGTTCTGCTGGCCATAAAATTTGGCCGGGGGCTTGGAGTATGGGAGCTTGGTGAGGGTTCTCCAGCTGGGCCCAGCTTCTCCCTACCACCATTCATCTCTTGAGGGTGACTAGGAGCCTTGCTGCTAGCCACAGGGCATGGAGGGAGGTTGGGGGCCACATCACTGGCTCCAGCATCTCTGTGGGGTCTCTGACTCTCACCACTAATCACTGATTCTGTCAGTAGGTTCTGGGTCCTGACACCTACCGCAGACCCTGGGGCAACATTCTGGGTCATACTATCCACCATGGACTCTGGGGGGGCATTCTGGGCCACGCCATCTGCCCTGGACTCAGGGGGGACGCTCTTGCCTACACCCCTGGTCGTAGACACCTGAGGAAGGTTGGGAGTCTTGCTTTCAACCGCAGGCTTGACAGCAGCTGCCGAAGACTCCTTTCCATCTAAAGAACCCTGGGGCAAAGCCCCGCCCACAGCATCTGCTGGATCTGCAATGATCATACCTACATATTGGTAACTGGGTTGAACCATGGTGGCCATAGAGAAGAGCTGGGGGTCTAATGTAATAGGGAGAGTGGCACAGGGCTGAGGGATGCTGGTGCCCAGCTGGTTTGGGAAGAGCTCGGATGGAACCTGCATTCTGGGCATCGCAGCTGGGCATGGGCTCTGGCCCACACCTGCGGCCATGGCAGCCTGATTTTGAGTCCAGTGGACATCTGCTGTCGAGGCCCAGGCAGCCATGGGGGGTGGGTTAGCCCCCTGACACACACTTAGGAACAATCCAGTGGTCAGAGGCCCCTGCGGCATCCCTGGGGCTATGCCCCTAAACAAAGCCTGACATGGAACACTGGCCCCTACAGCCAGGCCATTGTCCTCTGCAGGAGCCACGGAAGGCTGGCCAAGGCCATGGATGGGCTGAGCCACAGGACTCGGGGGCCCCTTGCTGGCCTGGGTCGGCTCCGAGTGAACCGTGGGATCCTGAGGGTTGGACCGGCTCCTGGTATCTATCGGGAAGTTTCCACCTGGGCTGCTGCAGACTCCCAGCGATGGCTGGCCTGGTGTATTCTTCACACGGGGCTGTGCTGCCCCTCGGTTGAACATGGAGGGCTGGCCTTGAGCTGTACTGCTTTTCCCCTGTGTGTGCTGCTGTGGGCTGAAAGCCGGATTGCTGACCCCGCGACCCATCCCACACACCACGGTGGGTGGTAACAGGCTCAGGGCTCCCAAGGTAGCCTCGGGTGCATTGGAGAGATCAGGGTATGTTCTGGGAGCCAGAAATGGGGAGTTCAGACTTGGGGGCACCCTGTTGGACAGAGGCACTTTGAGTACTCCAGGGACCACTGTGCTGGCTGTGGCTGGTTGACTGTGGTTTGGAGAAGCCCTGTTGGCCACAGATACATGGGCCAGGGTTGGGGACCTAACACTGACTACAAAAGCCTGGGCTAGGCTTGGAGATATGCTGTGGGGCATACATGGCTGCACATAGTTTGGGGTTACAACAGTGGCCATATAAGGTTGAGCGAACTGTGAAGGCATGCTGTAGGATGGGAATGGCTGGAAAAAGCTTGGAAACACCCCAGTGGTTACAGATGTCTGGACTGAGTCCGGATGTCCTGGACCCTGTGTGGGCATGGAGGAGGAGCCAGGTGGTGGCCACCTGCTCAGAGGTGACTGAGCGGGCCGCGGGGCTCTGTGGGTAGTGGCCGATGGCTGGGCCTGGCCTGGAGTTACCCCAATGCTCACTGGCTGGTTGTTTAAGGTCAGCACCCCAGCACCAGATGTCTGCATAAAGTTTGAGGGTACACTAGAGGCCACATGTTTCTGGGTATAGATTGGGGACCCTCCAGCGTACATAAATGGTTGACTAAAATTTGCAGGTGACCCATAATATATCAGTGGTTCTGTCAGGCCCGGGAATACCCTAGTGTCTATGGATGCCTGGGCTGAAGTTGGGGACACCCTAGTGGCCGTAGGTGGACAGGCCAGGTTTGGGGCCACCCCAGTGCCCGTGGATGGCTTAGCCAGGCTTGGGGACACAGCACTGGACCTTGCAGGCTGAGATAAGCTTGGAGATAGCCCCTTGGCCTCTAATGGTTGGCTTAGGCGTTGAGATCCCTCACTGGTCTTGCGTGCCTGTCCAGGGCTTGGGACTCCACCACGAGCCAATTTGTCTTTGGGTTGGACAGGATCCAGGCAGGTGACCCCATTTGGTTTCTGGTCCCTGGCCTGAACCTGACCCCTTCTATGCCAGGGTGTAGTTGTGTCCTGGGACAGTCCCTCAGTTAGGTCCCCAGTACTATAGTCAGACCCACTGTCTGATTCCCAGTGGAGATTTGAGGCCAGGCTGGAGCTAGAGAGGAAGGGCTCAAGTCCCAGAGTGGGCTGTTGGAACTTGGGGAGCATGTGCTGAAGACCAGCTGGACATGTTCTCTCCAGCTGCCCCTGGAGCCTGCACCTCGCATCTCTGATCTCCTTCAATTTGGGCTGGAAGTCTTGCATGTCACCCTCCCTGCTACACTCCAGAACCTCTGAAGGCGGCAAGCTAGCTGAAGGGCTGCTCTGCAGGGAGCTCTGAGAGTTACAGCTGTCCTGGCAGCGGACCCTGGGATAGCTCTTGCCTAACACGATCTGTGGGTGCTGTGGGATCTTGGCTAGTAACTCATCCAGAAGGGATTTGTGGTGGCCAGTGGCCTGGCTCAGGGAAAGGGGTGAGGTCAAGGACACATGGGGGTGCTTTTCCTGTTTGGGGGTGGACCTGCTGGAGACTTTCTGTGACTTAGGACTTAGGAACATTGATGATGGCTGATCATTACACTGTTCATCTGCTACATTCCTGACTATGGTGACCATGTCTTTACTGCCTGGTGGTGCCATTACTCGTCTGTGCCCTGACAGCGGGACCTGCCTACAAGTCTCCTTGGGCAATGAGCTGTGACTCCTGATTAGGGAAGAGCAATAGCTACAGGGAGACTTCTTATGCATCCCCGGTGTTGAACACTGACACACATTGCCATGACAAGTGGTAGAGGGCCACCGGGACATGGGGGACTTCCCATCACCCACATGACCTGAGTGCTTGCCGGCCACCACATTGCCCTCTCGGTACGACGACCCTGGGTAGGGTACCCTGGTGGCCACAGATGGCTGGTAGGAGCTTGAGACTGTGGTATTAGTGGTCACTGTTGGCTGGTTACTGCTTGGGCCTATACCATTCGCAACAAGTGGCTTCCATGGACCAGGAGGTGGTGGCTGGGATGGTCGCTTAGGGACATGGGGACCCTCACCACACGCCATGGAATCAAGGTCCAATGACCTCAGATATAGACCAGAATAAAGGACCGAACCTAGCTCCCCCGACAGTGTGGGTATTTTGAGTAGGGGACAGTGGTAAGTGTTGGTGACCATCCCACCAGTAAAAGAGCCTATGGTGGACTGTGGCGAGCAGGGTGACCCTTCCAATGTGACCCCAACCCTTTTCTCCCACAGGATCCCATCAGGCTGTTCCCAGGACAAGCCCTCCCATGTCCTGACCTTGCTACACCGTGCTCCTACGGGACTCATCACAGGTCCCCACGCCACCGACAGACTCCCGCTGCAAGTCACCTCCACTGGGGCAGGTGCTGTGGTCATCCGACTCCCCACTGTTTTTGAGGTGGCCTTAGGGAGCAAGGTGCCTGTCCTCTGGGCCATCTGGGCCAAGGACTGAGTGAAGACAGCGCCCAGCTCACCCTGGCACAGCGCCTGGCTGAGTGTGGCCCTCTCATCTTCTGTCAAGGCCTTACACAGGACCTCGGCCAGCTTGCCCTGTGTGGCCTTGTTGAGTTCTGGACGAAGCTCACCACGGGACAGGGCCCGGGACAGGGAAATACCCAGTTCACCCCACGACAGTGCCTTCATCAGTGCCATTCCCAGCATGCCTTGAGGCAGGGCCTTGACCACAGATGGCCCCAGGACCTCCCGGGATAGGGCCTGGCTCAATGCAGTCCTTACTTCCCCCTGAGAAAGTGTCTTGACCAGGAGTGCACGCAGGTCCTCAGGAGAGCCCAGCATGGCCACCAGGTCTGCACATAGGGATGCAACAGATGATGCCAGGTCGTCATGGCAGGACACTGTCTGGTTGGGCACAGGGGATGGAGGTGGGGTCCGTGCCCGTCCACTGTCACCCCAGGATTCTGCATTGCACACAGAGTGCCCACTGGAGGTCATCAGAGGCACCAGCATACCTTGGCTATCGGTGGCTACTGTACGGAGGTTCTGTATGGTCTTGTTTGGTGCATGGGTATGGAGCTGGGGCTGGGCCACGCTCCTGTCATCTGGCTTGGCACGGGCTCCAGCGCTAAGCGTCCCCAAATGTTGCCATAACTGGACAGACGCCTTGGAAGAGCTCAGGAATGTCTGCGACTGGGTCTTGCTACTGAGGTCAGTGGTCGGGTGGGCAGCCAAAAGGCACTTGGCTGTTTCAGTGGTCGGCTGGGCCTGGGACGGAACCTTAGCCAGACATGTGATGAGCTGGGCCAGGGATGGGGCCTTGCTGAGCTTAGCGGATGGACAGACCTGGCACGCTGCCTTGGTGGTTTTGGTGTGCGTGGTCTTGGCGTGCTCGGCAGGTGAACACAGCTGAGATGAGCTTTTTGCTAGGAGAGGCGCCATGTGGTGCTGGGGAGCAGAGGTGGGTGAATATGTGTTTGGGTATACTTCAGGAGGGACTAAGGTCATTCCCGAGGAGCGTGCGTCCAGGGAGGCCGAGGCTGGACAGGGGGCTGGACAGGAGGCTGGACACGATGTGGTCAGATGATCTCGAGATCTAGCCTGTTCACACGCAGGTTGGAGCTGGGCTGTGAGCGACATCAGGTGAGCGGCCAGTGGCGAGGACGACAGGGAGGCAGAGAGACCTACAGGGGGACGCCGTCCTTCAGGCGTGCCTAGGGTCAGCCTGGAGGGTGTGCAGGACTGGGACACAGCTTTACAGAAGGGTGAGGCCGGTGGAATTTGGGCATGGCAGGGTGCTGGCTGGGTTTGGGAGGAGTTCTTGGTTAGGGGAACAGCCAGCTGGGCCTGGGTCAGGGTCACAGCGATCTCTTCAGGCATGTACACCTTATAGTGAACCTTTACAATCTTTGCCCTCTGCTCCATCTGAGTAATGGCCTTGCTCCGATCTTCCATCACTTTTGTCCAAGACAGAGCTCTGGTTGCCATGGCTGTGTTAGTTTTGAAAGCTGCTTCCTTCTTGGAGGCCCTTGTAGGACCGGGCTTCATCTTCTCTACTTCCAATGGAGGCTTAGCTGAAGGCTTAGGAGCTGTGCTGTCTAGATTTCCCTGGGGCCCGCACCTGACCTTCCCCTCAGCCAAATATAACTGAGAAGCCACCTTGACGACTGTGGTGGCCTGCTTGGTGCCCATGGCGACCCTGGCCTTTGTGCTATTCAAGTGGACCTGGGACGGAGTGTTGCCAGCAGCCACTGGACTGTACGATGAACACTTGGGACTTGAGCCTACCGCCTCAGATGAACCACCACACAGGGTCCTGAATACGGCAGCCACGGAGCGTAACTGCGCTGGGGTCTTCGTTATCATAGCCGCGAGGCGCGTCTGGGGTGAAGGCTTGACCGTGGGGCTTGCCTGGGTGATTTTGGATGAGGTGGACACTGTGTAGGTCTGAACTTGGCTTCTGGTCATTGGTCGCGTCTGGAGTGAGGTCTTTGTCACTGTGAACCCAGGGCCAGTTTGCAGGGGGACCTTAGTGACAGGAACTCCGAAGCGTGGTAAGGCCTTAGTTGTAGGAGCCACAGCAGACCCTGGGGGCTGTACCCTGGGAGCTGTGGTCCCCGGGACCATGGAACGCATCTGTGCTGTGGTGTTAGAGAGTGAAGAGTTGGGTCGCACAGGAGCCGGAGGCCTCGTCGTCGTCGTCGTCGTCGTCGTCGTCGTCGTGGGGGAGGTTGGGTGGGTCGCTGCTTGCATCTTCATGACTGTCGCTGGGGATGTGGGGTGTGTCTGTGATGTACTCTTTGGTGCTGTGGACATTGTGCCTGGGGATTTAGGGACAGCAGCAGCCCCTGGACACACCTTGGTAGGGGTCTTGTTGACTGGATATATATGTAGTGGGGCCTTGGGGATATCTGTTTCTGTGTGGACCTGGGTCTGGGTCTTCAGGGATCCATGAATGGCCTGGCCATATCTCCCTGTTGCTGCTGCCTCTAGGGTCCCCACTTTGATGGTCTTAGAAGCCACATGCCTGATCTTCAGATTGTCCCCCTCTAAGTGTCTCATGAGACAAGAGCTCCGAATAGTTTTGGTCAACATGCACGGTTGATACTTGGGAGCTGTGAATCTGTCGATCACACACTGTGGCTGGAGACCACCTCTGGGGACTCTGCTGGCACAGGGACCTGCTGTGGCTTGTGAGAGGACCAGGTTGTCAAAGGATGGGAACTGAGTCTCTTTAGTCACCATGACTGGTGGTTGGTCCTCTGGGGCATGAAAGCGCACCTGCTGTGGCTGGTGGTAAGGGATGTCCCCTTCCTCCTCTCTCTTCACTTTTTTAGCAGTCAGCTTGTTGGAGTGCATCAGCCGGCGTGTGCTGAAGCGTCGCCAGGCCTCCTGGATGGCCTTGGCTGCTGTCATCTGGGAGATGAGTTTCTGCCGCAGCCGGTAGCCCTTCCAGTTGGCTTGGATGACAGTGGCTGCCCGTGACACCATCATGTCCATCTCGTCCACCAGGATGTTCTTGAAGGCCTGGCTCTCCACCACTGCCCGCAAGCGAGGCACTTCCTGCGATGGTAACACTACTATTTCCTTGGATGGATAGGAATCATTCTGGATCTGAGGACATGGGTTGGCTGCTTTCTCTTGGTGAATGGGGGTAGGCTGAGGGAGGCATGGCCCACTCGGTGACATGAGGTTCTGGAACTGGAGCTGAGCTGCCGGCTGCATTGTTGCCATTCCTGAGCCGGGCAGAAAAGTCTGGGGGTGGGGAGAGGGGGAGGATGAGGTTTGGTAGGTAGGGAAGACGGACAGATGGACAGATGGGGGTTTGCATAGATGCGTGGGTGAGTGGAGATGGGTAAGGAGATATTAGGTGCATGGATCGTTGGATATACTCGGAGGGGTAGAAGGGTTGGCGAGGGGCAGAGAGGTGGTGAGTGGGCAAGAGTGTTGATGGGTAAGTACCGGGTGGGTGGAGGTGCACACACCGAACAGATGCGTCCCTGTGCAGTGAAGAGTGAGGAGCACACAATCCAGAGATACCTGCGGACCTCTGCTGGACAGCAGGTGCAGAGAGCAGGGACACCACCACCCAGCAGCCCTCAGACTATAACCTAGGCATGACATATGTGCCTGGCAGAGGTACTCAAGGCAGACCCAGTCATCTCCTTACCTTGGAGGGTCATAGAGTTGGCAAAGGAGCAGAAGAAGGGTGTAATCTTGGAAGCCAGCCTGTACGGGGAGGCTGTCTTCAGTTCTTCATTCCAAGAAAGGTACACAGCAGTGCTCTGGGCTGGTTCTGTTAGAAATACCAACAGGAGTGGGTGGGGCTGTGGACTAGGCCAGGGAGGGAGGACAGAGCTGGGAGGGAGGGCACAGGGGGGATGAAGCAAGGAGGACAGGGGGAGGATGGAGTGAGCAGGACAGCGGACACCACAGGAAGAGCCTGGGAAGATTTCAGTGTCGCTTGGCAGTTAGCACCTGGACTTAATGTGTACATAACGGGGACTAAGAGGTCCTGAGGACACGTGAGAATGGAGAGCAGAAGCCAGGCGGTGGTGGCAGAAGCCTTTAATCCCAGCACTTGGGAGGCAGAGGCAGGCGGATTTCTTGAGTTCGAGGCCAGTTTAGTCTACAGAGTGAGTTCCAGGACAGCCAGGGCTACACAGAGAAACCCTGTCTCGAAAAACCAAAGAAAGAGAGAGAGAGAGAATGGAGAGCAGAGGATGTCTATGTTCTTATTGTCCAGAAGGCACACACCCAGGACATGCCTACTCAGCACACTATCCAGCAAGAAGTAGGGAGCTGCAAGAAGGCTCAGTGTGAGGAGTGACTGGGGCCAAGGCTGACAGCACAAGTTCTCCCCTGAACCCAGCCAGTGGGAGCAGAGAACTGACTGCTGCCGTTACCTTCTGCTTCTGCACGGGCACCTAGTGCCCGCACCCTCCACACACAAGCTAATACTTGGCAACCAAAAAAAAAAAAAAAAAAAGTTAGGCCAGGGCTAGAGTGGCTCTACGGCTAACAGCACTTGTAGCTCTTGCAGAGGACTGGGGTTCGGGTCTCAACACCCACACAATTCACAACAATCCCTGATCCAGTCTCAGCAGATCTCACACCCTATTTGGCCTCAACAGGTGCGCTCGTGGTGCACAGACACACATGCAGGTAAAGCACCCATACATATAACAATTTTTAAAAAGAGAAAACAAAACAACAACAAAATCTAGACCAGTCCTGGTAGCACCCGCTTAACCCCAGCACCCTGCAGGCAGAGGAGGGTGGATCTCTGTGAGTTCAAGGCCAGCCTGGCCTACGGAATGAGATCCCGTCTACATAGATAAATGATGTCAGACAAATGATCCTAACTTAATTTTACTACCAGATACTCACTTTAAACCCGAAGATCTGGTTGTGTTGGAGGTAAATGAGTAGACAAGAATTGGAGGCAAAGGGCTACCATGGCTATGTTCCAGTCTCAGGGACTTATGCCTCCTAGCCACGGAAGACAGACTCAGACAAAGCAACAATAAACGCATCCGAACCTAATAGCATAACTGCCGAATACGTAAGGCAAAAACTGGCAGTACTAAAGAGACAGACTAATCCAGAATCAGAATTGGACTGGTTTAATTCTTTTTTCTTAGACAGCGTGTCTCTATGCAGACCAGGCTGGCCTGAAAGTCACAAAGATCCACCTGCCTCAGTCTCCCCCTGCACTCGGATTAAAGGTGTGAGCCACTGTGTATGCTATACTTTTTTAAAAATATTGTTTTATGCTATACTTTTTTAAAAAAAAAATATTACTTTGTGTATCTGTACGTGTACATGCGTGCGGTGTGAGTGCGTGGTGCGGTTACAGGCGTGTATGATCTCTCAGGTCGTTTTGTGGGTGCCGGGATCCAGGCTGCTCTTCAGGACTGCTGAGCAATTGCACATGGCAGCCGAGTTGCCTACATCCTGTCACACTGTCCCGGCTCTTGCTTTAACTTTTACAGTTCACTTCGCACATGTGAAGATTTTTCCCTGCGTGTGCGTGTATATGTCTGTGCAGTGGGTGTGGTGCAGCGCCTGTGAAGTTGGTTGTGAGCCCCCAAGCAGGTTCTGGGAACTGAACCTCTGGAACAATAGTCAGTGCTCTTAACCGCTGAGCCATCTTTCCAGCCTGTTTTTATCATTTGATTTCAGTAAACATTATTTTTAGTGTTATTTATACACCTCTACTGGCTAGTTTTATGTCAACGCAACATAAGCAGGTGAGTAGGGAACCTCAATTGAGAAAATGCTTCTGTATGATTGGATGGTAAGCCAAGTGGTGGAGGCCAGCCTGGTCTACAGAGTGATTCCAGGACAACCAGGGCTACACACAGAGACCCTGTCTCAAAGAAGAAAAAGAAAAGAAAAGAAAAGAAAAGAAAAGAAAAGAAAAGAAAAGAAAAGGAAGGCTGAGCAAGCTGTGGGAGGCAGCCATAAGCAGCCCCTCCGCGGCCTCTGCATCAGCTCCTGCCTCCAGGTGTGAGTTCCTGTCCTGACGTCCACCGATGGGTATGGAAGTGTAACCCTGACAGACCCTTCCCTTCCCAGTTGCTTTCGGGCACGGAATTCATCCCAGCACAGAGACACTGGTGAGGACACTGCTGTGTGCATGCAGGTGTCCCCAGACGACTGAGGATGGTTCCTGGAGCTGTGATTAGAATGTTGTGAGCCTGCTGGAAACCACTCAGGTCCTCCATAAGAACAGCTCCGAGCCCTCTCTCAAGCCCCGTGTGCACCACACAGGAAACAGGCAGAGCTTGGGACAGGTCAGAACTACACAGTACCATGTTGGCCATACTAGCCTGAGAACACATAGAAAGTTGTGTGTGGAGGCAGACAGGTCTCTGTGAGTCTTAGCCTACATAGCAACTTTTTTCCTGTCTCTTTTTCTTTCTTTCTTTTTTGTGTTTTTGTTTTTTTCGTTTTTTGGTTTTTTGGTTTTTTTTTTTTTTTCTAGACAGGATTTCTCTGTATAGCTCTGGCTGTCCTGGAACTCACTCTGTAGACCAAGCTGGCCTCGAACTTAGAAATCCACTTGCCTCTGCCTCCCAAGTGCTGGGATTAAAGGCGTGTGCCACCACAGTCCGGCTACATAGCAACTTTCAAGACAGCCAGGAATATATATTGAGACCTGTCTTAAACAACAACAACAACAACGAGAAACCTTCTGTTTATAAGCCAGTGCTGCGAAGGTAAAGGCAAGGTCCCTGGGACTGACTACTCACTCTGTCTTGATGAATAGTGAGCCATTGGCCAGTGAGAATCTACCTCAAAAAATAATACAATGCCAGGCATGTGGGGAGGAGGCAGAGGCAGGGGGATTTCTATGAATTCCAGGCTAACCTGGTCTACATAGTGACACCCTGTCTAATGAAAATGAAGAAAACTTAGTCCCAGAATTGTGGTTACCTGTCTACAGTCACTAAAGGGTCCACAGCAGAACCTGGCTCGCTGACTCCAGTCAACAAGGGTGACCACCAGCTCTCTCCTTCAGGACAGGTCCAAGGGGTGTCCTCAGTCCTGGAGCGGTCACCGTGTCCCCCAGGTCCTCAAGACACCCCTGGCTTTGGCTTCAACACTGAGCCAGCATGGGGTCAGCAAATGAGCCCCCATTCTGTGACCTCTGCAACCCAAGCTATCTTCTTTTATCTAAATCCCAGAACATTCATGTGTACAGGGACACCTGTGAGACAAAACCCCAGCATGCTGGGAGGAGCCGTCAGCAGACTCACAATCAGTGATTGTCATCATACCATGATGCCCATGTCACAGGGAAAATGGGGCTCGGACACTGGGGACTGGCAAGCAAAAGCTGGCATGTGGGCGGAGCTGGAGCTCATATTTCAGGGCTTGACAAGTGCGTGAGGGGTTATGAGTTCCATCTCTAGCACCCCATAAAATCAGGCAAGTTGGCATCTGAGGCAGGAGGATTGTTTTGAGTTCCAGGACAGCTTGGTTTACAAAGCTGGATGTAGCGGTGATGAACACCTGTCAGCCCAGCACACAGGAGGTGGAAGCGGGTGGGTCAGGAATTCAGGATCACCCCGCCTACACAGTGAGTTCAAGGCTAGCTTGGGCTACATGAGGCCCTATTTAAAGGAAAGAAAAGCCACCAGGTGATGCAGGGCCTGTTGAGAGTGCAGAGGGGGAGAAACAGGGTTGTAGAGTGGGAAATGGAGAGGAGATGGACGGGTACCAGGGCAGCCCTCTAAGGACGGTTGTGAGCACATCTCTGACACCCTGTCTCAGCGATCCCTCTTAGTCACACAGAGCGAGCCCACCCTACCTGGGTGCTGGAGATGGAAAACAGCCTCACTGTTTCCTTGGTGCTCAAGGGACAGTACTACCACGGCTTGGGGGAACCCAAATACTATCTCTAAGGGCCTAGCTACCTACCGCAGCCCAGAGGACGCAGACATTCTTGGCAAGAGCTGGATGACAGAGTGTGGTAACCCCCACCAGCCCACTCACCTATCCCCAGAGCTGAAGCCACCAGCCCTGATAGCCAGCCTTGGGACCAGGGCGTCCAAATGCCTTTATGACTTTAGCTGAGTTCCGACCAATCCCCAGCAGCATGTAGGGGAAAGGGTTCTAGAACTTGGAACTGGGGCCCCTGACAGGACAAGAAGATCCTGATGATCCCACATGGAAAGAAAATCAGGGCTCTGAGCATAGAGATAGCCCTCCCACTTCTCCCCTGTGTCTGGAGGGAGGTCTGCCACCACCTGGGGTAGCTGATGAGCCTCCAAGATGTCCTGGAGACATCCCCTGGTGGGGCATGAAAAGACACGCCCAAAGCCTCCTATGGCCTGCGACAGTCAAGCACCCAGGAGTTTATGGATGGTGGTGAGATCCAGGCCAGCCTGGGCTACATATGGAGATCCTGTGTAGAAAAAGAAAAAAAAAGGCGGGGGGGGGCATTCACTGTGAGCCACAGCCCTAGGAGAG
>JADRCD010215808.1:0-16250 GCA_019843815.1 Montemys delectorum | reverse complement strand
CTTTCTGTTTCCTCCCTCAGCCGTGGAGTCATACCCCAACGCGAAGGTGCACTTTGGCCACAAGCTGTCGAAATGCAGTCCGGAGGAAGGAGTACTCACTGTGCTCGGGTAATTGCTCTTCGGGATTTTGGTTTTAGAGGGCAAGGGTAGGAATGGAGACCTTTGCTTATAAACTTTGCTCTCTGACTCTCTTTTGGAAGTGTTAAATGGTTACCGAAGTGAAAATTTCAAATAGTTTTGTTTGAGAATAATCCCAGATACTTTCTGAATACCCAGACCTGGTAATTCTTCTTCATGTCTGTGCTCCAGCGACCATTCTCTGTTCAGACTATTCTCCTCTTTGGAAACAGTGGCCCTGCCCTGCATTGTGTCTCCTATCCTCTTCTGTTGTGTGATTTCCCTGCCCGTCCTTCATCAGTTCTGTGTCCTCTGACATCCCACTCTTAGAACGTCATGCATCCGGTCACAGTTACACAATCATTTGTAAATGCACACTCTAGCGTTTTATCATGCCCATCCAGGCCTTTTTCTCATCCTCGGTCTCAGCAAGTTTCTGATCAGTGATGTCCCAAGGACAAAACAGTGGTGTTATCTCACACTCCTTGATGCCTTGCTCATCTCTATTGTCTTCCGGGTACTCTTGCAGCATAGTCGCCTTCGGTTCCGGTGCTCCCCTGTTTCGACCCATTACATCTGTATATTGTCACCAGCGTGTCTTTCTTCTCCTGGCTCTACAGTCTCTTTCTTCTTCCTGGGGCATGATGGTGTCCAACTCTTGTCACTGCATATATGGGCTACTGCCATCCTCTCCTATGTGTCCCCTCTTCCACTTCAGCTTAACAGTTGGTTTCCCGAAACTGCCATTTATCCATCATCATCCTTCTAGTGGAAGAAATTATTTTCTCCTTTTGCCAGAATCAGGAGCTTAAACTTTTGCCTTTATCTCCAAAATGTCCCTTCTCTCCTCCCCCTCTTGCCTTCCTTGCATCGCACAGTTAACCTTCCTTATATGTGGACTCTTCAATCACTGATACTATCCGACTAGCCTCAGATCAAAAGTATCCAAAACAGAGATTTGCATCTCTAAGGAAGCACAAAAATAAAATTTCTCTGGGTTGATCATGCACAGACTTTTACTCTTGTCCTTGTTCCCTAACGATGCAACCTCTCACACCACACGGTATTTCTAGAAAGACTCATTGAAGCATCCAGGAAGGCATGCATAGGACATATGCAAATGTTGTGCTGTTTTACATGAGGAACTTGAGTGTCTGCAAATATGGATATTCTGGAACCAATCTTAGAGGTCAACAGGAGACCAGTCAGTTCTGCCCTTAAGCTCATTGTCTGGTATCCTTTACTAAAGCCAAGCATATTTCCTCGAGCAAATCCTAGTCGCATGTCTGCAGATGCTCATGAGTTTGCTCGCATACTTGGGACTTAAAGACGTGCTTGCCCTACACTGTGGGACTGTGTTCCCATTTGCTCTAGATTTCCTTCCTTCAGCTCTCACACTCCTGGAAAGCATGTTTGTCTTGAGTATCAGGGTAGATGTGCATTATTCTCTTTTTCAAAAGCAAAACCATGTCTGGGATCAAGCATTTTCATCTTCATCTTAAATCTGTTGATTCAAGTAAGATAAAGTCTGGCTTTATGTTAGGTGTGTAAAAGTGCGTTTTTGGAGTTACCTCTGGAGTTTGCTTTTTACACCCACATAGAAATATATTACTATACTTTGCTAGATTTTTTTTTTGATGGTTCATTCTGTTTTTCAGACCAGACAAAGTTCCCCGAGATGTCATGTGTGACCTCATTGTAGGGTGTGATGGAGCCTATTCAACTGTCAGAGCCCACCTCATGAAGAAGCCCCGCTTTGATTACAGTCAGCAATATATCCCTCATGGGTACATGGAGTTGACAATTCCACCTAAGAATGGGGAGGTATAAATTGTCCAATCTATGAAAGCCCTAAGGGCAAAACAATTGCACAGAATCCCACATACACATGCATCTAGCCACATGTGTGTTTTGTATGCACATATTTTTATGTGCATAGATACACATATGTGTATTGACATGCATAGTTATGTGTGTAGAAAGTCAGGGTGAAAGAGAAAGAATATCTTATTGTAGTATGATCTCCAATCTTGAAATAAATGGTCATGAAAAGCTTACCTAAGGACGGAACCCAAAGTATTTTCTAAGAGAGCATCTACTTCATGCAGTAACACACATGCAATGTGCCGTATCTATGGGGACGATCTAGAAGGCTGCAGAGGCAGGTGCAAAGCAGGAGGAGAGATGAGCTGCTTTAATCGAACCTGTGCTCTCTGCCCTGCAGTATGCCATGGAACCTAACTGTCTTCACATTTGGCCTAGAAATGCCTTTATGATGATCGCCCTTCCGAACACGGTAATGTACACATTCCTATCGGCTACATATATATATATACATCTATAATTCATATTTTTATCACTTACTTTTATGTTGGGTGTTTATGTACCTAGTTGATCTCATCATTATTTAATATGGTTAATGATTTATGTCTTTGACATCTTGGGCTTCTGAGGAAGAAAGAGAAGCAAGTTCAATATTTACTTTGGAAAGGAGACTGCACTTGCGTGAATAATGAAGAGCCCATATGTAGGGTGCTGTCATCTACATTAGGGCGGTCTAGGGGCAAGTGTGCACAGTAAAGACAAAGAAACTTACGTTATGTATTAGAAAGAAATTCCAATTTTTAAGAGGGTCTTTCCTTATATAGCCAGCTTGCTGTCGGTTCTCTGTTCTCTGGTAGTCTTTTTCTTCCTGTGGCTTGTCTATCACAGGATCAATATGTCTTAAGAGGAAGAAAACAAGGAGGAGAAACAAATCACATTGAGACCAATCTAAGCGGTCGAAGGACTGCAGTATTCACTTGGTGAACATGGAAGGTTTTCAGGGTAGCAATTCTCTGGGTGAAGCGCCTCTGAGACATTGGTGTAGCTTTCCTCCGGAGAAAAGCGATAAAGCTGACTTGGAAATTTGCCTCTAGGACATCTTAGTCCCAGCGAGGGCCCTGTGACTTAGGAGTCCACCCTTAGTGCCAACATCACAGGTATGCTTTTCTCTCTCTCACCCTGTTCCTCTCTTTCTCAGGACAAATCTTTCACATGCACCTTGTTCATGTCCTTTGAGGAGTTTGAGAAACTTCCAACTCGTAGCGATGTGCTGGACTTCTTCCAGAAGAACTTTCCAGACGCTATCCCTCTGATGGGAGAGTAAGTCTTTGTGTGAAACTGCACTGTTAATTTCTTTGGTTCGAGTTGTTCAAATTCAGACAAAACTGTTTCAATTTTTCTCACAAAAATTTTTCTAAAACTCTCTGGCTGGAAGAGAGCATTAGAGCAAAGTCTAAGTGGGCTCTCTGTTGTAAGTGGAGATTTTTTTTTTTTAATTGTGCTCAGTTTACCCTGAAAACACAAGTACAAGCATCCGTAGGCTTTCCTCAGGCTTCCTGGACCTCAAGACTCGTTGTGATGTCTTCTTTTTGAGAGATAGAGATATGCGCATGACACAACAGATGCAGGGCTCCAGCCTATCCCCTTCCTAGTCGATGTTTCCTGATGCCCAGGACTCCTTGTGGTGAAATGCTTCAAACAGGATCCTACCACTTGGGCGGGTTGGTGAAGGACTGAGTAGGATCCTTGTAAAAATTGCTCAGCACAGGGCCCACACCAATTAAGTTCTGTCCCACTCATGGCTGAGTGAGGTAGCTAGCTGGCTTGCTTATGATCTGCTGCTCATCTGGCCCTTGTCAGCATCACCCTCCACATGTGCTTTATTGTATGTTCCCATTGAAGGACTTGGCTTCCTCCAACTCCTCTAGTGCCTCCCCACCCATCCAGCTCCCTGGAACAGGACAAGCACTTAGCTTACTTTGTACTCTCTTGTTTGCTCCAGGAAAACAGAACAATACTACAGGAGGAGGGTTATCTATCTAGGCTACCACACACTGGGTGACTTAGAAGTGACAGAACCCAGCTCTCCTTGTTTCTGGAAGCTGAGCTATTCAAAAGTAAGGCGCCACCGCGAGAGCTATGTCCTGGCTCACATAAGAGCACCTCCTGCCGTAAGAACTCCCACGACTGAGGGGCACAAATCCCATCTGACCCCATTTGATCTGGGCTCCAGGCTCCCAAGTGAGTGAGTGAATTAGCTCCCACGTTTACGGCTGCAACTACAGTCACGCTGAGGATTTGGGTTTTACACATGAATTTGGGACACACGAGCAATCAGGCTAAAAAGGAACGGGAGTTGGTTTTGTTTCTGAGTAGCCCAATCTGACCTGGAACCAAGGATCCTTCTTCCCCAGCCTTTGACTCTAAGAATCACAGTCATGTGCCACCAGGCCTGGTTTACGGTAATATTTCAATCTCCCGTCTGCCTCATACTTCCCAGCATAGACCTTTGAGATGGTTACTAGGGTGCCTTTCTGATAGTGGATACAAAATCCACAATTAACTGTGTAAAAGGGAAAGTGTGACCCCAGCTCATAGCAGGGCTTAAAAACTGTCAGGTGTCATCACTTCCTGGTCTATACAGATCTACAACTTTCCACCCTTGAGGAGAACCTGTCTGCACACCAAATTTAGCTCTTAGGTAGTTTAAAATTGTTCCATGCTCATTTCTTACATCTTTAGCCGGACTTTATATTTTTTAAATGTTTTTTTTAAGTATATTACATATTTGTTTATTTGTTGGAAAGTGGGCACTGGGCATGCGCATTCAGTCAGAGGACAACTTGCAGGAGTCAGTTCTTGCTTTCCATCATGTGGTTCCTGGGGACTGAACTCAGGACCTCAGGCTTGCCAGCAGGCACATTTCCCTACTGTGTCAGCTTGATGGCCCCAGACTGAAGAATCTTGAGGATATGCAGTCTTTCTGTATTTCTAGTTTCTATAAAACTTCTGTGGATGCTTCACAAATATCAGAGGTTTCTTTGTGTTTACAGTCATCATGCTCAACAATAGAGATGTTGAGTTGACTTCACTCCATTGAAGTCTTGTACACATTGGCCAACTTATTCAAACCTCCCCAGACAGGATTCTGATTACTGTTATCCACTTCCTAACACACAAGGATTCATGTTAACTTAGTATCTATTCGCTGTGGTCTAGTAAAATGCACTGTGCCATTTGTTCACAAGAGTCGGAAATACACTGGTGTTTTTTAAAACAGTCTAACACATAATAAATAATGCATTTGAAAACACTGGGGTTCCTGTACTTAACAATACTTTTATGACATGATATGTACAAGCCACATTTCAAATTATTCAAATGCTGCCAGACATATCCTTTTGTCTGTGATTAACATTATCACAAATCATGGTGATCAGAATAGTGGACTTGAGTGTTTACATGTTTATGTTGTATGTTTACATGTCCATGTGGAGGTGGTCCGAATGTACATGTGCCCACACATAGGTGCATCTTTCTGGAGGCCAAAGGCAATAATGTTAGGTGACTTTCTCAGTTGCTCTCCACCATATTTTTGAAGATAGGGCCTCTGAATGAACCAGAAGCTTGTTTATGGGCTAGCCTAGCTTGCCAGCAAGATGAATAGGCAATTGAGACAATCACTAGTCAAATATTGTATTGGTGATTGAAATATATTTCAAGTAAAAGCAGCTTGTGAATCTTTTCTACAAAGCATTGAAAAATATTTGGTTCATAGAAATATAATTTTAAAAGTTGATTATAGCACAGTGAATAAATGGCCAAATTCTGGAAG
This sequence comes from Montemys delectorum, assembly GCA_019843815.1. Lineage (NCBI taxonomy): Eukaryota > Metazoa > Chordata > Mammalia > Rodentia > Muridae > Montemys > Montemys delectorum. Next base: position 10,474 of record JADRCD010215808.1, on the reverse strand, counting down.
TAGAATGTTTGTCAGTCAGCCCCAAGAATCCTCCTGTCTCTATTTGCACCCAGTGCTGGGTTTATAAACACACACACTACAGCTACATCCTGTGCATTACACAGGAGTCACCATACTTGGCTTTCTGCATGGAAATTAAGGCTGTGGACTTAGGTCCTCATACCTGTATGGCCAGCCTTTTATGAAATCAGCCATCTCCTGAGCCCCAGAAGAGTGGAATTTAAGCCTAGAAGAAACTTCAATTTCCCTTTTCTTTGTTTATCCCGGTTCTGGGCATGGAACCAGGACCTTGCATATGTTAAGAGAGCACTCTTCCATTAAACTGCATTTCCTTCCTTCATTTGCTGTTTTACTGTTGGCATTCTTGTATATTTTTTTTTCAGCAAAATATCATGGCAATAAAGCCCATAAACCTGGAAAAACTTAGCGGTGCTTGGCACACAAGTAACCTTTCTTTATTCCCATTGCTTCCTTCCAAAGGCAAGCCCTCGTGAGAGATTTTTTTCTGTTGCCTGCCCAGCCCATGATATCAGTAAAGTGCTCTCCCTTCCACCTGAAGTCACACTGTGTGCTGATGGGAGATGCAGCTCATGCCATCGTCCCATTTTTTGGGCAAGGAATGAATGCGGTGAGTTCTTTTCCTGTAGGGAAGTTCTTAGGACATTCCAAGGTCTGCCTCCAGTAGTAAATCTTAAATAAAAGCTCTAAACCACCCACACAGTCCCAAGAGCACAGTCCACTCACTTGTCACTCCAGTCGCTCAGTCAGACTGATTGCAACTCCACTGAGGAGCCAGGCTATTTGATACAAGAACTCAGCAGAGAAAAGCACAGCTTATGTCTGAATACTAACTACCTCCATGACAGTTTTTGCTCTCCTGGTCAGAAAGAGATTTCCAAATGTAGTGCTCCTTTATTAAATGTGAACATTGACAAACCTCATTAACTTCTTGCATGCATATACACGTGCGTGTGATAATAGTTTAGCAACCACTAGTCATATTTTTGCTTGGATAATAGAACTATATGCCAAGCAAACACAGCTTGTGGCTTTCTCACAAAGCAGTTGCAAGCACTTTGGTTCATAAGAACGTAAGTAAACATCAGTTGTAGCATTGCGAATGAACGCCCAGGTTCTTGCAGTAGTCCAAATCTTGCCTTCAGGAGTCACTACACAGAGTGCTTTACATACAGTACTTTATCCCCACCCATTCAAGCATAATACTACACAGTTTTATTAAGTGTCCATTCCAATACTTGCAGAGAGAAAACACATTAATTGTCAGTGAAAATTTCAAACTGTTGTCTTGGCCTTATTTGTGATCCCTTATGTCAAAGCTACCATGTCATAAAGGACAGGCCGACATTACTTTTTTCAAATGCATTCACTCTATTTGATGTGAACATACATTTTTTTTTGTTGTTGTGTCCAAAACTGCAGTTGAATTTGCAGATAATGGAAGTGACAGTACTCGGGGTTCTTACTCTTTGTTTCACTGAGCATCATCTTACTAGTTTTTGAAGTTCTTCATGTTCAACATTTGCTTTACGTTTGAGTTATAGGAACTAAGTTAATTTGATCCTATTATTAATCCTTTTAGCAGCAATGGGGATTGAACCTAAGGCCTCATACATGGCAGGTGCAGTCCTCTACTGTTGAACTGTAGGCTTAGTTCATGAAATCGTTCTAAATACGAATCTTAAAGGCCCGAATAGTTTAAAAACTGACTCATGATGGAGACATGTAGTTGTTAGTCTTAAAGAAGCATTGGGACTACCCAAATCACAGAGGTATTGGTTTTTTTCCATTATTTTATGAATCACTATACTCATTACAGATATCAATGGAGCAAAGACAGAACCACAGTCCAGCTGCTGGTTTTTGTATCATGATTAGGCATCAGATAAGAGCCTACCTGTTATGATCCACAGCCTGTGCATTATACCTGCCAATGCTAGTTCTGTTCATATTTGCTGTGAGGTGTTTCATTATTTCTGCCTCATTTTGACCATTTTTCTTGTTTCAGGGCTTTGAAGACTGCTTGGTATTTGATGAGTTAATGGACAAATTCAATAACGATCTTAGTAAGTACACTTTCTCAGTGGGACATGGATAGCCCAGGTGATTAATGGTGGGCCTGTTTATGATCCTGGCACTTGAATAACATCTCTGCCACAGGCACTGCTTATCCCAGACGGAACATTCAGAGAGAGAAGCTTAGGATTCAAGGAGGTCCATCCATGCTGGTCACCTTTCCATTACTATAACAGTACCTGAGATAATCAACTTAGAGAGAAGATTTACTGTGGCTCTCAGTTTCAGAAGTTCTACTCTGTGATCAGTTGGCCCCCAGCACTAGGCCTGTGGAGAAGCAGCCTCATGGTGAGGCACCAGAACCAGCCACTCACCTCCTGGTCTGGAAGTGAAAGAGAGACAAGGGGAGACCTGTGATCCACAGTCCTCTCCAAGGGCATGCCTCCAGTGACCCAAGGGTCTCTTGGCAGGTCTCACCCTTGCAGGGTAACCCTTACCCAGAGAGCAAGCATGTCATGCATGGGCCTTCAAGGGACATTGTGAGCCAGCCTAAGATAAGGACCCTGCAGTGATCCACTTCCAGATAAAAGTTCAGAGCAGCAAATCATGCAACTTTCTCTCCCTTCCCACCTCAGTGGCCCACCTTTGCTCACAGCCTTTGCTCACAACACATGCTCAGAAACACTTAAGCCCCCCCTCAAAGAAGCACGAAAAAGAGTAATAAATAATGGGTGAGCATCATATAAAGTCATTGCATCAACACGAAGAGCTACTTGTTTTTATAACTGGAGGGGCAACTTGAAGAGGAAAAGGTTCAGCTTACAGAGCGAGGAGCTTGGCAGCAGAGGCATGACGTCCAGGGCATCGCAGTCAGAAAGCAGAGACTTGCTGCCGTTTGGTCAGTTTTCTCCTTTTCATTTATTTTATTATGCCAGCATGTTGGGCAGTGCTGCTGCCCACATTAAGGGTAGATCTTTTCTCTTAAGTTCCACCTCTCTGAAAATCATCCCTATAGATAGACACCCAGAGATGTGTTTCCATGGTAACCCTAAATCTGATCAAGTTCACCATGTAGATTAACCATCACTGAGTTATTTTCCATTTGTGAAATAAGGGAAATGACAATTTTAACAACCAATAGTCTAATTTAGCTTTGATGTATTTGATCACAACAGGAAATACACTACAGGCATTGCTCAATACTTGTAGACTGTTGTGCTAATCAATAGTTTTACAAGATTTGAATGTTGCTAGTGGGAACACTGCTTAGTTTGACCTAGCTGGATACCAGCCTTTTTTAAAGATTTTATTTTATTTTGTTTTTTGAAAAAAAATTTTTTAATGCATATGTGTGCCTGTGTGTGACTTTACACCACATGTGCACAGATGCCCCTGGAGGCCAGAAGATGGCATTAGATCTGAGCTGCAGTTATAAGTGGATCTAATCCACTCAAGGTGGGTGCTAGGAACTGAGCTCAGGACCCCTGGAAGAGCAGCCAATGCTCTTAACTACTGAGCCATCTCCACAGCATTTTTTTTTGGTAGATTGTTTTAAACACATATATGGTTTTGTTGTTGTTGTTGTGGTGGTGGTGGTGGTGGTGGTGGTGGTGGTGGTTGTTGTTTTTGAGACAGGGTTTCTCTGTGTAGCCCTGGCTGTCCTGGAACTCACTCTGTAGACCAGTCTGGCCTCGAATTCAGAAATCAACCTGCCTCTGCCTCCCAAGTGCTGGGATTAAAGGCGTGCGCCACCACCGCCCAGCTAACACATATATGTTTTATTTAATTTTGTCTTCTAGGTATGTGCCTTCCTGAATTCTCAAGATTTAGGATTCCAGATGACCATGCAATTTCAGACCTGTCTATGTACAATTACGTAGAGGTGAGCAAAGTTTGGCTCCACTCCATGAGATGGTTCACCTATAGACTACAAGTCTTTTTTTTTTTTTTTTTTAATTTTCCTTTGCTCCAGCTATATCTCCTAAATGCTACATAAGAATATGTGTGGACAAGAACATGCATGTACACACAAATAGACTCATGTGAGCATGTGCATGTGCACACATACACACATATACACAAACACAAAGCATTCTTTAAACATAGGTAGAGTGTTACTACACAGCCATTGGCAAAGATTCCTACACATCTTGTCTGCCTGTATTTCAGGAGTACATAGAAGATAACCAGATAGCCAAGGATGACAAAATATCTAAAATTTCACAGATCCAAATTTCAGATATTTAGGAGTTGGGCAGACTCTAATCTCCTGAAATATGAATTTGAGGTACATTAAAATAATCATAGGATCTTAAAAAATATTGAATGACTTTTTAACAGGATATCTTGACTCTTTGGAATACTATAGACTAAAAACAATGTATTATACCAAAGAAATTCTAAATCAGAAAGATGAGCACTTTTAAGACTTGCACATTCATTCCATTTTAAGCCAGTCACATGAAAATTTAATGATAAATGGTTGTTATTATTGCTTTAAAAATAGTGGAATGAAATAATTTATACAATAAACAGGGAAAACAGTGACCATTCCCATTTCTCTTGAAAACAGAAAGAAAGAATGTGGGCTTCAACTTGTGCATAATTGTATCTCATATCTAGAAGACATTCTAGAAGACACTGCAAGATGTTGATATATACTGCCTGACTCTAAAAATAGGTGACAGGCTAAGAGATGGTTCTCGATGAGGGCACTTGCTGCTTAAGCATGAAGGCCTGAGTTCCTTTTCCCAGGAGGCATGGGAAAAGAGCTGGGTATGGCCATGTCTTTGTAGCTATATAGTGTGAGGCTTTGCTAGACGTCAGCCAAGCTCCAAGTTCATTGTGAGACTCTGCATCCTGGAATAAGGTGGAGAGTGAAAGAACAGGACACCTTTTCTAGTCTCTGCATGCATGTGCATATAGAAGTGTGCATACTTATGCCTATGTGCATGCATGTACATGCTCATGAGAGCACACACACACACACATACACACACACACACACACACACACACACACACACACACACACACACGGCAAAACCCAGATAGCTACAACGCTTTTGTACTAAGAAGTAATATAAACAAGGACAGACATGGCTATAAGTAATCTTGTTGCCCACTAAGTAGCGGGCAACAGAAATTGATCAATCAGATCTTTGACCTTATAGGTCACAAGAAATTCTGGTCCAGTAAATCTTTCATCGCAACAAAGATCTTTAAATTGTAATTATCTTCTGAGTCAAACCAGACTAGATTTTGTACATTTTCAAGGCAATGTCTTGTAGAATTGAAATTTCTTAAGAGAGCGTGAAAATAACTATTAGGAAAATGAGATTTCATTTTGACTCCTTTGTTAGCATCCGTTATTGTGACAACTGTGAATTAAGAACAGTAGTGTGTTACTGTAAGGAAATAGAGGTGCTTCATTGAAGGTATTCTTTTTAAGACTCCTGTCATTACAGATGAGAGCGCATGTCAACTCAAGGTGGTTCCTATTTCAAAGGCTTGTGGATAAATTTCTTCATGTGATTATGCCCTCCACATTTATCCCTCTCTATACCATGGTAAGGACTGTATTAAAGACTTCCCCTCCTTAGAGACCTCTGTTTAGCTATTAAAGAACTCACCAGATGCTTATTAAATCTCCCTGCAGGTCGCATTCACCAGAATAAGATACCACGAGGCAGTGCTGCGCTGGCATTGGCAAAAAAAGGTTGGAAAAAGGACTATTGAAAAACATGATGTGTTGAAATGTCATACAGTTTCATGGTCACATTTATGTCAGAAAAATATGGACATGACAGGACAGAGACTTACTTATCTTCCAGATAAAACCTATCTTGAGCCTACAGAGGATGGAGCACACACTCTACATGATGGGGGGCAGGGGCAGTTGGTGTGCAGCAGGGAAGCAAAGAGAAATTGAAGAGCAAATTGTGGCTGATATTTCTCAGCTTTTTACTTTGTACTAGCTACATGATCCATTCTTAAACTTTTGCAATATGTGGTATCTTTGTGGGCTTTATAAAACACTACCTAATGAAATATAGTATAGGATATAGCAATGCATGCATTTTGAGCCATTGAGCCAGAAGTGCTATTGAATGCAATTCCAATTCCTGACTGCTTTGGGGAATTTTATTTATTGATAGTTTTATTGGATACATGTATACTGCACCAGACACTTTGATGAACAACATGCTGTCCCTACCCTACATATGGCTCAGAGGCTAATAGAAAAGGTGGACAAATATGGTGGAGGATGCTCCATGAGCCACTGCAGGAGAATGTGGGAGTAGGCTAGAGAATGAAGACTGAAGAAACAGGAGCCAGGAGGCCCAGGGTATAAGGATGGCCATTTGGAAGCTGAAGAGGCAAGAAGGACCTTCAGCATATTGCTGAAATGGGAAGAAGATGAGATTAGGGAAATCTGAGAGACCTAAGAAGGCTTAAACACCAAAGCTAGGATTTTAGCGAAGTCCCTTCACTGTGTAGGGAACAATTTGGAAAGAATCAAGATCTATCTCTAAGTTCTGCCTCTATAAAAATGAATACAAAGGGGCTGAGAAGGTTGCTCAGTGGGTAGAATACCTCCTGCAAAATTATGAGACATCCCCCAGAACCTACATAAAAGCTGGACATAGCACACATCTGCCTATTCTAGGGGTGGGGGTGGGACTGATTCCAGGGGCTTGCTAGCCAAAACAGTGAGCTTCAAGTTCAGTGAGAGACTCTTTCTCAGAATAGTAAATTAGAGAGAGAATGGGGAAGCCATCTGACATTGACCTCTGCTCTCTACATGTGTATACACTGGCAAGTGTATGTCCCATTTGTGCACATACAATACCCATATAAACACATACACACCAAATAAAATAGAGTTTCTGACTTCAAGGATATAAACACACAAAGGAGAAGAGCCAGTGACAGGCAAACACTGAAATATGGGTAGGGCCAGAACAGAAGTCAAGCAAGCAAGTTGCTGCTTCCAGTTAAAAGCAGGAGGGAGTCGTGTGCTTGTCTGTGACGTAGGAGGGGGAGCTGCGTGCTTGTCTGTGATGTAGGAGGGGGAGCCGCGTACTTGTCTGTGACGTAGGAATGACGTTTATTTCAAGATCCAATGTCTGGATGAATGGTTTTGGGTTTTTGCTGTGCTTGCAGGTGATAAACAGAGGACTCTTCGTCCTGGGGTCACTGATTGCCATTGGAAGTGCCTACATACTTGTGCACCACCTGTCCCCAAGACCTCTGGAGTTCTTGAGAAGACCTGCCTGGCTAGGAACCACTGGCTACTGGAATAGGACCACAGGCATTGGTCTGCAAGTTCCGTGGAGTCCCTAGGACCAATACCCCAGTTTACCCGCCATATTGTCAAAGTTCTGGGTAGCACATGTTTGATTCCTCCTCAGTAGCAAGGGTGAAAGTCATGTTTCCCTTGCCACTTTCAGTTCACTACTGGAAACTAATTGTCAGCACAGAATGAAGTTTGGTGTGAAGTGTGTGTATTTGTCAGCTGAGCAATGGAAGAATCTGTCTCATCATTTTGCATGCTTGGGCTGGGTCACTTTAAATTTAAAAACACAATAACCAAGGTCTTTTTCACTTCTCAAAAAAAAAAAAAAAAAAAAAACCCAAACCATTTTTTTCCTATAGAGGACAACATAGAATCAACAGTGCTCAGGACTGAAAACCACTGCTTGCCTAGTTCTGCTTCCTCTTTACAGCAGTAGATGGGGCCTGCACGTTCATAGCTACTTGCTAAAGGTAGAGGTGGGAATGAGAGACAGGGTGTTCCAAAGAGTTCCAAGATAAATCTGATTTATCTCCCAGTCCCCAGACCCCAGCATTCTTACTTTTTTGAAGAGTAGGAAAGAGTTATTAATGACATCCTAAGTGAAGGGTAAGAAAGGGTTGTTAGTAGTAATAAATTTATGCCAGGGTAGAGAGGAGATGGAAGCATGTTTTCCAGAAGCACAGAGACACAGGCTATTCCATTTCAGACACGCAGAAGTGATGCCTTGACTGCCCCACTCATGCGAGCAGAAGTTAACTTCGTTATCAGAGTGCAGCACAGAAACACCCTCTCTGCCTCTTTCTTCAGTTTGCTGGCTGACTGGGACACTTTTTTTTTTTTTCCTCATAAGGACAACATTTCATTGGGGCTGGCTTACAGGTTCAGAGGTTCTGTCCATTATCATCAAGATGGGAACATGGCAGCACCCAGGCAGGCATGGTGCAGGAGGAGCTGAGAGCTCTACATCTTTATCTGAAGGCTGTCAGCCAAATACTGACTTCCAGGCAGCTAGGATGAGGGTCTTAATGCCCACACCCACAGTGACACACCTACTCCAACAGGTCCACATCTTCTAATACTGCCACTCCCTAGGCCAAGTGTATGCAAGCCATCACAGCTGGCTTACAGGTTCAGAGGTTCAGTCCATTATCATCATGGTGGAAGCATGGCAGTGTTCTGACTGGGACACTTAGAAATTCTTTTCATTTGTCAGTTTTGAGAGCTACAATAATAGTCATCTAGGAAATCAAAAACTGAGGAAATAAAGGTAAAACAAATTGGCATTTTCCATAATGGCAAAGATATTCTTGAGTCTATGTTGTGTTGGGGGAAAAAAAAAATCATTGTTTTCCTGGTAAGGAATGTAGCTCATTGGGAGAGTGCTCATGCATAGGGCCCTGGGTTAGATTCAACAGCATTGCAAAAATAAACAGAATAATTGTTCCTTTTATTTATCTTAAGTTCATTGGTCATGGCTAATATAACAGACACATTGACAAAGGAAAATGAACTGAAGTTTAAGAACATATACATATACACATGGGATACGCTCAGAAAATGAGCTGACTTAGGGGCTAGAAAGATGGTTCAGCTGGTAAATACCTGTGTTGCTCTTGAAGAGGCTCCTAGGTCAGGTCCCAGCACCCATGTCAGGCAGCTCACAACTGCCCAGAACTCCAGCTCCAGGAGACCCAACCCCTCCAGCTTCCTTGGACTCTTACACCCGTGGGCACATACCTACACAGACTTACCTCCACAAGAGAATTAAAAGTCTTTAGAGGCCATAATTCCTGGGAGAAGCAAGAAGGTGCATGGGAAGAGTTGGAGGAAATGATGCAATTTTAAGTCAAAAAATGAAAGAATATTTAAAAGGGGGAATCATGTGATATGTGATGTTTTTTGGGAAAGAGTTTAAATAAAAATCTAGTACATTTTAAAAAACAGTGAAACAAAGCTCTAACTTACATTATCTTCAACAGGAAGTAAACTTTTAGAGACACGCCGAAGGATTGAAATCCCTGGGGTAGCATCCTTAGGAGGTCACCTTGGCAAGTGTGTGTGTGTGGAGGGGGGGACTTTTCTTCTCATGCTTCTTTTCAGTGACTTCTAACTCAAGGGAACCCTGAAAACTAGAGCATATTTTGGGGGGTATTCTGTTCTCCCCCAGGTATAAACAGTGACATGTGGGAAAGAGTGCTCTTCATTTACACAGAGCCTACTGATAAACACTGAAAATTAAATAATACATTGGATGGAGTTGGTGAGGTAGCTCAGTAAGAAAAGGAGCTGTCTGCCAAGCCTGATGACATAGGTGTGATCTCTGGCACTCACGTGCTGGAAGGAACGAACGGATGCCCACAAGCTGTCCTCTGATTTCCACATGCACAGTATAACACGAATGTGTGTGCGCACACATACAATAAATAAATGTAATAAAATTTAAATACTAATAAATACATGGTATTAACACACTAAAGTATTTATCTTCACCTCTATCTGAACATTGTTTACTGGGAACTCCTCCTGTGGTGCAGAACTTTTGACAGAATAGCGAAAACTTATTAAAAAGAAAGAAAATTTTGTCAAATTGATTTCTGAGATGAATAGATGGAGGTATCAATCTATCCTCAATACCTCGTTTCCCATGCCTGTTCTCCACTGTGGTACCAATGATTCACTTGACCACTGTGAAGACACTCTACTTTTCTACAATGCTTCCTACAGAATCCTCTGGAACTTGCTTTCTTGATCTGAAGCCCTTGCAGCTATACTACACATATGACAACAGCCTTTGGTTTTCAGATAAAAGTAGGGATTGATTTATTATCTTTTTCGATAAGTTGAAATGGTCAAACACACAACATGGCACAGAATAGGACCCAACACTGCCACGTACTCCAGATGTTCCAGTCATTGTACACATGTATATGAGACAGTTATTTTTATAGTGAAATGCATCTGATAAATAAAATGTATCATGTGCTTTGGCAAATACAGTCATTCAAATATTAAATCCTGGCATAGTAGATGATGATGCCAGATGCTCATCTTGTGCCACCAGGAGTTTCTCAAGTTATAAAGCACCCATTGAGTTAAAATAATTTGTCTTGCTCAGTCTCTGCTTGAACACAGACAACATATG
>JADRCD010215807.1:7492-26048 GCA_019843815.1 Montemys delectorum | reverse complement strand
CTTGATTGCAACTCCTCAAAGCTGGGAGAGGGCTGCACTCACCTCACATACAAGGACTTGGAAGGCAGTGGGCATCAGCCTGCTGCACAGAGCCCGTCTCCATAATTCAGTTTTAAAGCATGAAAAAGGGAGTTGATGAAATTCCGCTATCAGCTCCGAGCCAATATGCAAAATATCTCACCCCCAATCAAATAGCTATTATGTTTTCATTCCCAAACGGCGTCCGGCTTAATGAGCAGGAGACGGATGGGCGCTTGGGCGTCTGCTCCCTGTGATAACCAAGGGGCTCGGGGCACTGTGGGGGCTGCTCCCAGTGCTGCCCTGGCTGTGGGTGGCCACCATGGTGGCCTGCCTGTGGATGCCACTGAGAAATGTAGTCTTGTACTCGGACCTCTCCAACCTGAGCAGTAGCTAGGCAACAGGGCCAGGGTCTGTCTCACTATGGATAATGGGAGCTGTGCTTCGAGACTGTACTGAGGAGGGAGCAGCCTGTCTGGTCAGGTGTGAATGTGGTCCAAGTTCCTTTCTCTCCTTGCAGCATTTCCTGCCTCTTCCTTGAGAATCATGGGTGAGCTGTTCTGCCTTAGTTGAATGGGCCTCAGTTTACCCATCCATAAAGTGGGTGTAACTCAGACTTCCCTCTTGAGGTTGAGGGGGGGAGGGTAATGATTGGCTGCTTATGGAAATGGAGTTTAGATAGGACTGGCCTCAGGTTCCCTTTTCTTTGCCCCTACTCCATGGCCTCCAGTCTGGCTCACATTACATATTCTGTATGACCTCTACATACCAAGCTCTAACCCAGCATGAACGCTCTGTGCCTTAGGTTCTCCACTGAGACAGAACTGGAAGATGACCTCACTAGGCTATGTTAGTAGGAGGGGTTAAGGAAGGACATTTGTGAAGTGCTGTGCTGAGGCTTCTTGTACACAGTTTGTGCTTAATAACTGCTTTCCCCATTTCTTGGCCCTGTTGGGTCACTGGTGGCAGGAACCGGTGACAGCTGGTGTTTGCAAAGCACTGACCCCCAGCACCCTGCGCTGCACTCTGATAGTGCTGGCCAGCAGTCCTGGGAGGCCGCAGCTGTGATAGTTTCCATTGGTAGCTTAGGAGAAGGCGTACAGAGAGGTAGAGCCGCTTGCCCAAGGTCACACAGCAAGGACACAGCTTTTATCTGTCATTGTACCTGGTTGGGAACAGTGAGATTCCCCAAAGGGATCCTAGCATAGGGCATCCTGGGACGGGACAGTGTCCAGCCATGGTTTACAAATACCCCTGACCTACAGGGCCAAAACCCCCCAGCCCCCACCCCACCCCCACTTTCTCCTCTTCATAGCCTTCACGGGTCTGAGTGAGGCAGAGGACCCAGTGCCAGCTTAGGCTCCACTGAAGCCGACTTGGGGCTCAGAAAGCCATGGTGGCCCCTGGCAGGAACGCCACATCCGTCTGTGGGCTCACACTGTTTGCCCACGGTGATTGTCTCCTGTATTATCAGAGCCATTTTAATTGTTCTGGAACTGAATTAACAACATCAGAATGAGCTGCTTGCAGCTCGGCTTCTTTCTCCACGCTCATCCACAAGGCTTTGTGAGACACGTTCTCCTTTGTTCTTGTAAATGGAGGAACATCCCTGCTCCAGGCGCCTGGGTGTGGGAGATCCACCTGGGTGGGCACCAGGTTTGGCTCCGTGACATTACTGAGGAAGGGTGCTTCAGCTTGTGCCCCTTCGTTGGCCCAAGAGTGCCAAGAGTGCCAGTCCCAGAGTTCCTGAGGACAGGCTTAATCTCATTTACTGGAATAGGCATCGGAGACTTCAGGGACTTGCCAGCCCCTGGAGAGGCAAGGAGCTCCAACAGAGGGATGGATGGGTACATGTGTGTAGACAGAACAGTCTCCAGCATCCTGAAGGGTGGCTCTGCTCAGGGTGGGCCTCACCACAGCACTGTTTTCCAGCCCTGGTACAAGGTCATAAGGGTCAATGCATGGGTCCAGGCTACTCTGAGTCTGCCACTGTGAGCCTTAGCCCTTCTTGTGGAAGACTTGAGCCCTGCCTGCCACTCTCCTAGAGCAATACAGCTGGGACATATTGGGAGGCTGGGCCTAGAACTAGCACCATAGAGCTGCAGTCAGGAAACCTACTCTATTTCCCCTTCCAGGACTTGGACCCCAGTGCCAAAGGAAGTCAGATTCCCTCCTTCCCAGGCCTCAGAGGTAGGCCAGTGTGCTGGGGTTTTGCCTGTGAGCTTTCACTCACACTCACTGCACAGTGTACATAGCCTGTACAGGCACCTTCTCCCACAGGCCGCACTCTGAGTCTCACCCCCTGCTCTGGCTTAGTAGCCACTATGGTTCTTTGGTCTTACCGCCCCCAGGAGTCACATGCAATGTCCAAGGACACAAGACCCCTGCACCCTAGAATGGTGCCTGGCCATCTGAGGCCGGTGTGAGCAGGACAGCACTGACCCCAGGAGTGTGGTCAGGGTTATGCACCCCATCTACAAGATTGTCTGGAAACCTGGTCCCAGCCTGTCGTTTCTTCCATCCTCGTGGGTCCCCATGCCATTGACATGACCAATAGTATAGATCCCACAGTAGCTTCAGCATTGGGTGCAGGCTGACCCGTGTTGATATCAATGGCCCTATCATTGGGCCTGTGGATCTCCCTCAGAACCTCCATTCCTTCTGAGAAGGCACAGCCTGAGCCACGATTCTGGGGAGAAGCAGGTTTCATTGGCTGTGAAAGGCCGGGGCTCCTCAGGCATCAAAGTGGTGTGTCCTAGTCCACTGCCTGCCCGAAGACACAGGCCTGCCTCCAGAAACAGCCCTGAGGGGACAGAGGGCACTTGTCTACCATACACAAAGTCCTGGGCTGGATTCCTGGCATTGTATACCAGGCCTGCTGGTGCGTGTCTGTAGTCCCCGCACTCAGGAGGTGGGGGCAGGAACCTCTGCCACATCGTATACCAGTTCTCAACCTTCCTAATGCTACCCTTTAATACAGTTCTTCATGTTGTGGTGACCCCAACCATAAAATGGTTTTTGTTCAAGCCGGGCAGTGGTGGCGCACACCTTTAATCCCAGCACTTGGGAGGCAGAGGCAGGTGGATTTCTGAGTTCAAGGCCAGCCTGGTCTACAGAGTGAGTTCCAGGACAGCCAGGGCTACTCAGAGAAACCCTGTCTCAAAAAAAAAAAACAAAAACAAAAAACAAACAAACAAAAAAGGTTTTTGTTCTACTTCATCACTATAATTTTGCTTCTGTTATAAATTGTAATGTAAATATCTGTGTTTTATGATGATCTTAGGAGACCTCTATGGAAGGAAGGGTCCTTCAACCTCTGAAGGGATTGCAACCCACAGGTTGAACCACTGATACCATAAGTTCAAGGCCAACCTGGAATGCATGAGACCCAGTCTGAAAAGAAAAACAACAACAAAACCCCAAAGACGGCTCTTGCATGCTGTCTGCCCTGTCCTGAATCCTGGTGCAGACACCTCACCCTCAGGTGTCCTCAGTCACTCTGATACATCCCAGCCTTTTGGTTTATTTTCTCCAGTGCCCTGAGGCCTCACTGCTCTGAGATTCAAGGCTCCTCCCACTCCAGTGGGTGTGTCCAAGATTCAAGCTCATCATTTCCTCAGTGACCACAAAATGACAGGACAGGGGTCCCCTGGAAGCTGTAGCTAAAGAGCATGAACTAGGGGCGGGGCTGTAGCTAAAAAGCATGAACTAGGGACAGGGCTATGCCTAAAAATCGTGAACTGGGGGCGGGGCTGTGGCTAAAAAGCATGAACTAGGGACAGGGCCATGTCTAAAAAGCATGAACTGGGGGCGGGGCTATGGTTAAAGAGCATGAACTGGGGATGGGAGCTGTGGCTAAAGAGCATGAACTAGGGGCGGGGCTAGGTGGTTAATGAGCATGAGCTAGAGACTGGGTTAGGTGAGGATTTCAGTAAGGCCTCAGTTCTCTGTTCCTGTCGCCCATACCCTGGGGCAACGTCATAGATTGTATCGCCTGGGTCCCTTGGGAGTCACTGTGAAACCATGGGGGCTTATTCCAGCCTGCCATCTCCACTACAAGGTGGATGCCCCCCCAACTCGTCTGGAGGGAGGGAAAGGAAAGATTACCAGCCCCCACTGTGAAAGACACCTGCGTTCTGAGCTGGATCATGCATCTGCTATGTTTGTGTCCAGCATGGTTTTGTTTAATGTAGTAAGTACAAGAACTCACCCTTAGAGAGCCCTGGACCAACCCCAAGGGCGGGGTGGCTTGACAGATGGGGCCTGCAGGAAGTCATAAGAGACAGCAGACATGTCCGCTGTGTGGGCCTACACGTCTGTGTGTGACCTGGGAGGTCTTCCTGGCAGGAAGGCCTGTAGTGCCCATCTGAACCTAGAAGGATCCCATGTTGGTTTCCGTTGGTAGTGTGTGGTTGAGAAGGTTGGGGCTCTTGTCCTGGCAAGAAGGGTGTCCATTGCCTAGGGAGGGACAGACAACAGGAAGGGCAAGGACAGAAAATGCAGAGAGTGACCCCCAAAGCTTAGGAACTGCTGTGAGCTAGGAATACATGGGGTGGAGTTCACATGCTTGGGGTCAGGGGACCCAGGGGATCCAGGGGTTGTAGCCTTTGCCTCCGTGGGTAGCTGGCCCTGCCTGTGTCTTGTTACCCACTTTACCCAGGCACTAAAGCTCAGCCTGTGTGGCCATTAGGAAAGTGGGGAGGCCTTATTCAGAAGCACCTCCTGATTTCCTGGGACTCATGTCCACAGGTTCCCTCAGAGACATGGAGGCCGGAGAAGAAGCCAAGGCCATGGACATCAGCCCCATGGAGCAGGAAGTCACAACCCCAGAGGCCCCAGCCATAGAGGAGCCCCCAAGTCCGCCCAGAGAAGGTGAGTGTGCAAACCAACAGGCCCAGAGAGGTTAAGAGGTTTGTCTGGGGCCACACAGCCCCCATCCCAACAAGGATCTGACCTAGGTCTGGGTTTAGACTCACCCCAATATCATGCTACCCCTTTTCTCAGCCCCATGACCTCCTCAGACCCTCCTAGGGCTCCCGATTGCAGTTCCCCATGTCTGCATCTCTGAATCCGAGGACAGGCCACTACCAACCTCTAGGAGGGCAGTTCAGGCCAGGACTGGATATGGGGCCCCCAAAGGCTTGGGAAGAGGGACTCACAGGGGCAGGGGACTTGGGAGGTCAGCATCACTGTGTTCTGGAGACCACGGAGCTCAGGAGGGATGGTAGTGAGCTCTTGGGTGTGTAAGAAGCACCTACATCCTGACCCAGGTATTCTGGGCTCTGTCTGGCTCTGAGTCCAGAGCCCTGCCCACCTCTCTGCAGCTCTGAGTTTCAGGGGCACTTCACTCTTTACCCATGAGCCTTTCTTCTACCTGCAGCCCCCAGCTGCACAAGAGGGTGGAGAGGGACAGCATGGGGGAAAAGGCCTGGGGAAATGGCTCAGTCAGTGACGAGCTTGCCACACGGGCTTGAGGACCTGAGTTTGAGCCTCAGCATCTCTGTAAAATCCAGATGTGTGCTGCAGACCTATGATCTCAACACTGGGAAGGTAGACACAGAGTGTCCCCGAGGTTCACTAGCCAGACTGGTCGCATCTCAAAAAACAAGGTAGAGAGCAACTAACAGAGGACCTCCAAGATTGTTGTTTGGCCACCACACATGAAGAGGAACACAAAGGGAATGACGGAGAAGGCGGAAGAGGACATCAGAGAGTTTTCAGAGCCTGAGTCGGGAGCAGAGATTCCACACAGCCTTTCATCCCTGGGGCTCCTCACCTTGTACCAGAGACCCTGACCAAGTGGATGTGGGCCAGGGACCCTCTCCTTCTCCTTCCCTTTCCCCTTCCCCTTCTCACTCCATGCCCAGTCCCCAGCCTAAGGTTCTATCTAGCCTTTCCTTGGCAACAGCCCTGACTCCCCTCATCCTCAGCTCCCCAGGAACCCCTGCCTCAGGAGTGAGGTAGCAAGTGCCAGGCCTGGCATACAGTCCTGAGAAGTGAAGCTATGTCTGCCTCAGTTTCTCCTGGGTGGCCTCCAGGAGAGCAGGTGTCATGCTCAGAGGCTGCTGCTGTATCTCCTTCACCATCGGTGCCACTGTCAGGAGCCGTACTAGTGCAGCCATGGCCGAGCTGCCAAAGGGCAAGTGGCTGGCGGCTGCTGGACTTTGACCCATGGCTTCCCGGGGAGCTGGCCTTTATCTGATTGGGGAGCTGGGGCTGCTGAGGGGGTAAGCGGGTGGGGCCGGGAAGGATCTGGGACAAACAGCCGGGCCTGCACCTGGCACCAGCGGCAGTGATAACGCAGTGATGGGCGCGATAACGGCGCTAGAGCATATCTGACGTTCAGGCGGGTCCAGCGCGGCTCCGCTTGGTGGCTAGAGCTCAGATGCCAGCCACTTTGATTTATAGCCAAAAATAATAGGACTTTTATACCATGGGATTGATTTATTTGATGTTAATCACAGCCCTTATCGCGGTATTAATAATCTGCTGGTCCCATGACGTCACCCAGGGGGCTTTACAGGAGCTCATCGATCGGGGGCCATACTGGTTATCTGGCCCGCCAGGAAGGCAAACATGCCCTTTGGGCTGGAATTGGGTGCGGGGCTGGTAGAGGGGCCCAGCTGTTGCAGAGACCAGAGAGCCAGAAGCCACAGGCCTTGGTGCCCTGGGTGGGCACTGAGCTGTGACAGACAGCAGCTAAAGAACAATTATTACTGTTGCGATCAGCAGGGGCTGAGAGCTTTACAAGACCAAGAGGAAGCCTGGAGTGCTAGATAAGGAGAGAGGGCAGGTGACTGTGTGCCCTGAGGCCTCAGTTTCCCTCCTGGTCACAGGCTAGCACAGCAAGGATGTGACAATGCTTTCCTCTCTACAGATGTGAGCCCACCTGCAGTGCTGGCACCTCCCGAGTCCCCAAAAGATCCTGAGGATATGGAGGGGCAGGAGTTGGAGATGAGGCCCCAGGATGAAGAGGAAGAGGAAAAGGAAGAAGAGGCAGCCATGGCTAGTCCCTGGAGTGGGCCAGGTAACCAGGCTGACTAACCCCATATAGTAGCGCAGTGACCCCAGGGCAGCCTTGTTACAGCCTTCTGGGCTAGCTGGGGCTAGACTATCCTGGGATCATGGGTCCTTGGAAACCACCATGCCCTGCTCTGTGTACCTGGCCCAAGCAGTGTGGTCTGAGATGGTCTCTAGAGTGTGCACACGCAGGAGCCTGTGCTCCGGGCATTTGGAGGGTCCGATGTGGCTGGCTATGGGGCCTGAGAGATGATAGCAGGAGCCTGTAGATGATGTGTAGGAGCTGCTGAGTGGAGCTTCCCGGCAGCAGATGGTTGGGATTCTGAGCTGGCTAGTGCCCAGGTGGGCTCACACTTGTGTGAGGAGGACAGCTGCTCTTCCTGGGGGCCACAGCCCATCTAAGGTTCCTGGTTACCATCTGCCCCACAAGCCAGTCAGGCCTGCACCTTTGCACAGTGTGTGCTGGTAGTCACATTGGCAGCTGGAGCTCAGACCTCACAGGTCCCACAGTATGGCAGTCATGGTACCCTTGCTGCCAATAAACAGGCGCCATGGGGGAACCGCAGGCATCAGTGATTTCCAGGGCTCTTGTTGAGGGCTGAGAGCCATTGTGCAGGGCAGGTATATGGTCCTCAACAAGGGAGGAGTGGGGTGCTGAGCACGTGGGTGGGTGGCACATGTGCACACAGTTATTGTCTGTCAGCTGTGTATGAACATGCAGGTATAACACAGCCAGACTCCTGTCTGTGGATAGAAAGCATGTCAAAGGGATCAGAGAAGGCTTTGCCAGGGCAGAGACTCTGTCCCTCCTCTCAGAAACTTGGGGACCAAATTGGTAAGGGGTAGAAACAAACTCTTAACTGAACATGTGGATGTTTCGGTGGGGTCCTAAGGCATTAAGAGAATGCAGGAGTCAATTGGTGATGTCGCCACCAGTGCCAAGGATGAGTGGCTGGTGTGGCTGAGACGCTGCACAATGGAGCATCAGCCTGAGGCATAGAGGGAGGACTGACCTGGAAGATCTCAGCCAGAATGGGGACATGCACCCTTTGGAAAATCAAGTCCACCCATAGAGTGTTCCATAGCTACTTATCCCAGAGCACTGCCTTCTGTCACATGCATATCAGATGCTTGGCACATCCTTCATGCCTCTAGGTGACCTGGTAGAGGTGTATGGCGAAGATATCCGCTCCTTCTGGAGTGCTGGTGGGAGCTAGGCACTGACCCATTGTCCTATCTCAGTTGAGGCCAGTGTCCCCAGTTCTCTGTACTATGGTGGGAGTAATTGCACCAGATCACGTGGGTGCCAGACCCTTTTCCACTCACAGGTCAGTGTCCAAAGCCATGGAATTGGCCTTCTGCAGCCAGCACAGTGTCCTACCCACTACAGTGGAGGGCGGGGAATGACATACCACATCACTGGCTGAGAACTGCGCCTTGCTACAGCGGTCCAGACGTGAAGTCACCTACAACAGTGTGGAACACTGTCTGCATCCACATAAGGGTTATTACTTTTCTTAGATGGAGAAGCAAGGCCTGCGCCCCTTTAGCTTGCAGCCTGCCCTGCCCCCTGTGAAGGCCATGCTCCATGGGCTGTGGTTTGGGGTCAGGGTGCACCCCAGCTTCCCGAGTTATTTGCATCCTCCGGGGCCAGGCGGTGCACTATCGGCTCCCACAGATAGGAATTTCTGTGCAGTGGGCAGTGATGGGGTTGATAAGTGGCTGCTGGCCAACCGCCGTGGTAGCCATTGCCTATCAGCTCCCGCACAGGCTGAGCTTATCGCCCGGTGGGGAAGCTGCTGGAGAGGCCCAGGGGGCTCTTATCTCCAGGGCCGCCCAAGCCTCTGAATGGGGTTGTAGGGTTAAGGCCTGAAGGCAGTGCCCAGTCTGGTGACGGACCAAGTGCCACTTTTACCTCTCGGGTTGCCTTTAACTCTCCCTGACCTCCGGCCCATAGCTCCTCTCTGGCAAGTCCCTGCACCCACCCTGTTTGTCCCAGGGACCCTGCCTGAGAGGCATCTTTCATTGTTCCTCTCTGGAGAGAAGGCACAGAGCTGGCTTGGATCTGAAGTCTCTCTCTGGCTCTGTTTGGCTCAAGGAAGTGCCTGGACCTGAGCCTGTTCTCATCTGCTCTCTCTGAGGTGTGATGGTTACTGGGCCTATGACAGAGCTGAGAGTCCTGAGAGTCTGGGGCTGGGATCTCTGGAAAGTGATGCACCCAGGCTTTTAAGTATCTAGGGACATTCGTCAAACTCCTCTCTAGAAGAGACAGGACTTAAACGGGCCCCAGAAAGTGGCTGTCACAGAGCCTGGTCTTATTGCTTCTTCATAGCCGGAGTATATAATGAGACATCTCATCTCCTAATGGTCCAGGCCTAGAGCAGGTGAAGAAAAATCCTTCAAGAAGGCTGGCAACGTGGCTTAGCAATTAGTGTTTGCCACATTAGCATAAAGACTGGTGTTTTACATAAATGCCATAGGAGACATAGGAGCCCACCGGAAGTTCCAGGCAGAGACAGGATTCCCAGTGCAAGCTAGCTAGCAGTGCTGGCCATGTTAATGACCTCTGCCTGCTTGAGACAGACTCCTCCCCCCCCCCACCACCCCCACCCCGCTTCAGCGAATGAGGTGGAAGAGTGATCAAGGATGACTTCCAGCATCAACCTTGGGACCACATATTCACACACACACATGCACACACTCAAAATGGGAAAAAGAAAGAAAAGACACCCCCCCCCCCGCCCAAGGAACCTCCACTTGGCCCCTAGTTCCCATGGTGATGCCCAGGAGCAGTTGGCTGACCGCTGCAGACCCAACTATAATCTTCCTAGCTTTACAAACACTGGAGCGTAGCACCAAGGGTTTCGAGAATCACGATCACTGTCATGATCTTCTATCCTCTCCTGCTTCTGTCTCTGCCCCTGGCTCCTTCCTACCCCTGCCTGGTACTCGGTGACGGCAGCACTCCACAGTCTGGGTCATACACAGTGACGTTTCCACCCATTGTCTTTATCTTGCGGGGTTCTGGACACTCGTCGGTGCTGCTGCTGCTGTGAGAGGCAGGAGCCCAGCTTTGCAGAGCGTCTGGGGATGGACTGCTGACCTCAGGACCTTGGTTTCATGTTCTGTAAAATAGAGATGGGGAGAGTCATTGTGGCCTCCAACTTGTCACCCACTAGGTAGCCTGGGTTTCCTCACATGGAGGTACAGGGAAGTTCATAAACCCCCTAAGCAGCTGATTTTTCTATTACATTTGCATCAGATGGGCAATGGGCAATGCTTTGTTTGCAGCTCTGGTAGCCACATACTGCCCAGTGTCCAGCTTTGCGGTGACCCCACAGTGTGGTCTCAGTACCCTCTTGGGGGCAGTAGGAAGGTTGTAGCCCCATGTAGATCATAAAACCCAAGGAAGATGCCAGGAAAGTGTGTTCAGAGAACTTGTGACAAAAGCCCGTAAGTGCACAAAACACGCAGCCCCGCTTGGTGCTCTGCAGGCTGAGAGTGACCAAGATGGGCCTTCCAAGGCACACCGAGGGGTTTGGAGATGCCAGAGAGGGAGCCCACAAGAAAGAAATGCATGAAAGGTTCAGAGGACTTGGAGCCTGAACAGTCCATGAGCCAAGGGAGACGGGAGTGGAGAGGCGGCAGCCCGGGGCCTGTGGATATGGGCCTGAGCCCAGGAGGTGAGGGGAAAATAGGAGAGGTGGGGGCAGGAGGGCTTATGTGCCCCTGAGGCACAGCAGGGACACACCCTGGGCCTGATGGGCCACAGACCACTCTGTGGGTCCAGAGCTCTGGGGAGTTGTATACAGTAGCGAACTCTATATACAATCTTGCCCCCAGCCTGGCTTCCCTTGGCTATCTGCTGAATTCTAACTGAGAGTCTGAGTTGTCATCTTTGAAATGACTTTGTTTGCAGGAGTGATACTGATTCAAATCCAGCAATGCAGATGGCCTGGAAGTAGATCTGTAACCTCACATGGCCACCACACTATGGGATGTGGAGACTTGTCCCTGGAGCTTGGTGCTCCCAGCGTCCTACTCCCATCACCAGCCCTTAAAGTCAGGAGACTTGCAAACACACTAGCCCTGTCAGCCCTCCACCACCACCACCACCACCACCACCCCCTGGGTCCCCTGGCCTCTCTGGCATGTGCTCAAAGGAGAAGAAATAAACAGGGCTGGAGGCTGCTGTCAGGTATCACAGTGTGGGTCCTCTTCCTAGGGATTCCTCCAGGGCCAGCCTCAGCAAAGAAATTGACAGGCCACCCAGTTCCTTCCAAGGGACTACATAGAACTGGGGGGTTTGAGACACAGAGGGATCGTGACCTTCCCAGGTCCCCCTAAAGGCTGCATGCATGCCATCAGTACACCAGCTGTGTGCTTTTTGCCTGTGGCAGAAGAATGGCCTTCCAGCTGTAACAAGTCTCTCTCCAGCCCCCTCTGAGGGTCTGTCTGGAAGGGCAAACTGAGTCATTTTGGTGGCCCCAAACCATCCCTGAGGTGTGCTTTCCTTTAAAGTGAGTGCAGAGGCCCAGAGAGTTCCACCAGCTGCCAGTGTGAATGCTGTGACAGCTAGCGGTGGGGACGGGTCAGCAGGACTTCAGCAGCATTCTGCCCTATGGGTGTCTTGAGCCCACAGCTTAT
Source organism: Montemys delectorum (assembly GCA_019843815.1). Lineage (NCBI taxonomy): Eukaryota > Metazoa > Chordata > Mammalia > Rodentia > Muridae > Montemys > Montemys delectorum. Next base: position 14,363 of record JADRCD010215807.1, on the reverse strand, counting down.
TCTAGTCACTGCTGTCTGAGAGCAGGATCCAGGGGCAGAGCCTGAACTTGAGGCAGACCATAAAGGGGAGATGGGGGCAAGAGGACATCAGAGTGACCTGGGAAGGCTACCCTGAGCACATTAGCACCATGTGAACATGCTAAGTGATCCAAGACCATCCATCCCCAGGCAGGACCCCATTCTCAGTTCTGGAATCCCCTGGAGGTGAAGCAGAGTCATCAGGAGAGCCACTTGAACCCCTTCAGGCTCACTGCCCCAAATCCATGTGAGGATACAGTGGGCTAGATGAACAGCCCCGTCCTGGCCTTCTGGGAGGGTCTATACACACAGACAGGCCTTCGTGTGGGTGGCAGGGACAGAGAGAATAACAGGCATGCCATGGGAGTGGGCGACTTTCCCATACAGTGTGAAGGTGCTAGGTAGAGATCTGGCAGCATCCTGATAAGGCTGTGGAAGGGGAGAGCACTGGCTAGGAATGGGGCAGCACCTTCCCATGCTCGTTTCTGGAAAAGATGGGACTAGAGCACATGGTCCTTAGGAAGAGTTAGGACCTGTAAATCTGTCACCTCCCAGCTCCAGAGACAAAGCAGAGCAGGAAAGGGGAGCCCTGTGGCTCCTGACAGCTGAGGCTAAGGGTCCTGGCTCACTCCCATAATCCTGGCCTAAGGGAGCCCAGCTGTGTGCTGGGGCCTCTGTGCTAGGCTGCCCAGCCAGGGCAGGAAGGACTGTGTCTCTTCCGCCCAGGAGTTTCTTGGAGCCCAGAACTCTTTCCAGGAGCTGCTACGATCTGAGTGAAAGCCAGTCAGCCCATCCCAACTCCTGGAGGCAGGGCCAAGAAGGCTGGCCCTATATCAGGCCAGTGTGTCCCTGAACAGTATCAGTCAGCATGGGGGGGGTGTGTGTGCCTGGGTGTCAAGGCCACGTAGGAGAGCAAGGGGCAGCACTGGAGAAGGACCCCCCCATCTCTAGGCTGATGACTGAAAGGCACATTAGGATGGAGGGAGGTCTTCAGGCAAGGAACTGGATGTGCAAAGGTCCTGAGGCATTGGGGTCATGGCATGATGGAGCCTTAGGGCTATGGCGAGTGGGCGGTAGAGGGAGCTCAGGGCACAGACGGGTCAGGGTCGAGGTTATGAGCCATAGACTTTGTGTACAACCCTCACAGCCTCGTCTTGTTGTGATGCTAGGGATGGAATCCCAGTCTCAAACATGCTAGGAAAGCACTTCACCTCTGAGCCACACCCGGGCCCAGAATTCTTGGCTGCGCTGTGAAAATGCTAAAAGGCATTGGGTGGCATTGGATCACCTGCCTGGGAGAATCGATCAGTGTTAGAGCATCCTGGGGTCTCAGGGTGGAAGGGGCTGCTGCTAGGGACACAGGAGGTGGTGGTGGTCACTTCCTGTTGGAGGCTCCAGCTAGATATCCTGCCTAGGGTCCCAGGGAAGCAGGAGACAGAACCCCTCCCTCCCATGGAGCGGTAGCTTGTTATCTAGACTGTGTCCGGCTGACTAATCTTGCAGGCCCGGGGTTTCTGTGTGAACCTCAAGGCCTGTTATCTGGCGGCTGAGGCAGGACGGCTCGTCCTGATGGACAGCCTGGGAGATGGGCCGATAGCTGGCTATGCTCCCCTCTCCACAACCGACTGGCTGGCATGTGTGGGTGGGAAAAATCATTCCAGCTATTTCGCGTTATCATGGGGCCTGGCGTGGCGGGTGATAGGCCTATTTGTCTAAGATTAGTCAGCGGGGGAGGGGGCACTGGTAGATGATAGGGGTCACCCTGGGGTCAGCCTCAGAGCCCAGCCCACCACCTTGGAGCCCCTTTGAAGACTCATGTTTTTCTGAGACCCCCAAGGTTGCTATGAACAATCTGAAGCTAGGACAGGGTTAGAAAGACCCAAGAAAATTGTATCTTTACTGTCAGGCATATTCTTTCTGAATAGTCGCTGAGTGCCTTGGGGGTGAGGGGACAGGCACCATCAGGGTCTGGAAAGACCCAGGATGACCTTGCCCTCTCCGTTGTCCAAGGCCAGAGATAATTCTAGATGGTGTTGGGAGTGGGACTTCCTGAGCCAACACACCACCAGCCACCCAGGAATAGTGTGTGAGAGCAGAAGACACCATGACAGGCCTAAGCTGAGTATACACAGCTGGATCTCACTGCAGGGTGAGGAGGAAGGAGGCTCAGAGGTAGGGGACCCCATCAAGGGGGGACTGCGGTGGTATGCAAGTGATTGTTCTGGAAACGAAGGTCCGAGGTCCTAGCCTAAGGTCAGCATGGGGGATGCTGACAGATGAGGATTGGAGCCCTAACTGCCCACTGGCCCTGTCCACCCGAGTCCTAGGCTAGCCATGACAACTGTTCTTGAGCCTTGAGCCTCAGACACGGCAGAGGACGGGGACTCTCACAAACTACCCTCCTCCCCAGCCTGCCTCCCCTCCTCCTATCTTCTCATACATTGAGCATCTGTTACATGACAGCCTGCTACAGGTCTTGGGGGTTAAGGAACCCATCTGAGCAGCAGCTGTAATGGCAGCCGATCACCAACGGACAGAAAAGTGGCTGAGACATGGGGATGTAGTTATGCAGTCCAGTGCCCAGGATTCTCACAGAGTTCTGACTCCTGATGAATGGTCTGAAGGTACAGCTGGTGTAAGGGCATCAGGAGAAGTAGGGGACCAGGCGTGCCAGACAGGTCTGCTCTGGGAGCAGATCCCACTGGCTGTTGTGTGGGTAGAAACAGAGCCTAGAAGACTCAAAAGACATGAAAGTAGCCAGGCAGTTGGTGGCGCACTCCTTTAGTCCCAGCTCTTGGGAGGCAGAGGCAGGCAGATTTCTGAGTTCGAGGCCAGCCTGGTCTAGAGAGTGAGTTCCAGGACAGCCAGGGGCTACACAGAGAAACCCTGTCTCGAAAAACCAAAAAAAAAAAAAAAAAAAAGACAGGAACGTATACTCTCCAGGCAGCAGGAAGCATTGCAGTACCCCATTACTGATATAGAAACTGAGGCAGACAAGATGACCTGAGCAGACTTCTTGGGAGTGTTCATTACCTACCACAAAGTCTCATCCCAAGGAGCTCTCAGTAGACACAGTAGGCAGAGGGTAAGTGGACAGACAAGAAGACATGCAATGGGAAGTGCAGGTGGAGCCCTAGAGGGGGCCCCAGGCCTGGCTGCCCAGCATGTGTGGCCTACTGACCTCACCCCCTTCCGGACCTGCTGTCTGTGGCTGGGGCAGGCTATCTTGGTGGCGGCACTAATCAAGTCGCTTCCTTCTCCGCCCTCCCACCAGCTTCCTGCCCAGCTAGCAGCCCTACAACCAGTCCAGACATCAGTCAGGCAGGTCCCAGCCTTGCCAGGGGAGCTACAACCATTGTCTTCCAGCAGTTCCCTCCTGTCCCCTCCCTGGTTATAAGGTTGACATGTCATTTCAACCCCAAGAGTCATGATCTTCTCAGAATGGAGAGCACAGGGGTATGTGTGGGGTGTGTGTGTGTGTGTGTGTGTGTGTGTGTGTGTGTTAAGAAAAGACAGCTGTTGTTACTGATGCCATGGTTAATGATGCCACCTGCATTGTCAGTGCTGCTGCTCTGAGCCCCCCGTGTGACTGTCTTTAACACTGCCACTGGCTTACTGGCCACAGGTACCCTAACTGACTGTGGCCATCGCTGGTAAATTGTTCTTGTTAGTAACATCACCACAGGCGTGAGAGCCAGCTCTGATTGCCATGTCTTCTTCCCTGATCTTCCCTGGCTGTCATGCCCCATCCTGGCTAGAGTCACATCTGCCCCAGCCATTTCTACCACAACCAGAGTACTGAGTAGAAATAAGACAGGGGTGGCCCTGGCTTCCATCCCCTTTCCTCTCATTTTGACTGGTAGCCGTGATGGCCTCATCCAGAGAGCTACCCTTTCTCTGTGGGATATGCACCGGGTGACTGTTAAGGCAGAGCAGCCAAAGTGGGCAAACTTGTACTTTCCTATACCCATGACTGGGACCCACACAAGTCCAGGGTCCAGCCACAGTACTGAGAAGCATGGATACTGGGACATGCTCCCTCCCTTCTCTTGGTCTTACCCTGCCCCAAAAGGGAAACTGAGGCAGTTCTGCTTAGTTGTGGGTAGCACTGCCCTCCTGTGAGACCCAGGATGGGAGCCAGGAAGCAACCCTCACCTACCCCCTGCCAGCCCCGTGACATGGCTGGTCTTTGAGAGGCACCCCTTCCCCATAGCCACAATGGCTTCTTATTTATTTATTTATTTATTACCTCTCTATCTCTGTGCGTAACTTTTGATTTCCTCGCTGCGTTTTTTCCATTATGGAGGCGGTGGACGCAGCCGATAAGATCGGTCCCCAGAGATGGGACAAAGGGGCCGCCGTCGGCTCGAGGGCTGGTCATATCCTGCACGCAAGGGCCCAGCGCGGCCTGAGATGAGGCGAGATGCTATCATACCTTATTGTGTCTCATGGGGGCTCTGCCCACCCGGCCCTGCCCCCAGCTAGGCTATCCAGGTCCTCTGGAATCACCACAGGCCTTGGATTCGTCCTTCAAGCCACTGAGCCACTGTGTCCTCCACATACATCTGGTGCTATGGGATGACTTGGGGACCACTAGCCAAGGCCTGTCATAGTCCTTTGCTGCTGAAGCAGGAACTTGACAGAGCTCTGGGAATTTTTCCAGAAAGCCACGAGTGTGGACAGCAGAGCAGTGAGGACAGCCATTGTAGTGAAGCCAGAGGACACTTTTAACCTTTAAAAATCTCTATAAGAGCTGGGCAGTGTGGTGCACACCTTTAGTCCCAGCACTTGGGAGGCAAAGGCAGGTGGATCTCTGAGTTAGAAGCCAGTCTGATCTACAGAATGAGTTCTAGGACAGCCAGGACTATACAGAGAAACCTGATCTTTGGGGGGAAAAGTTATAGAAGAGAGCAGATGTCGTTGTGACAGATGCAGACTCCACAGGATGCTGTAGGAAGCCCCTGAGCATGGCGGGCCTGGCCGACATGCTCCATGGACACTTATGGAGCCAGCAAGCTGCAGAGTCCCCCACCCCCACCCCCACCCCCAGGTCATGATATATTCTAGGTCCAGAGTCAGCAGGGAGCTGCTGCAGGGACTATGTGGATGAAGGGCAGGACCAGCCTGCTTCGTGCTCCCCTTTCCTGAATGCACACCAGTCCTCATCACGCCACCCCTCTTCCCTTTCCCCATCAGGGAACTTAAGGAAGGGCAGAGCCAAGTCAGAGGCTTGGGTTTGAACTCCCAGTGTCCCAATGTGACTCCAGCCTCCAAGTTTAAGATGAAGTTGACAGAAGCCTTGAAGGCAGAGGCTATTGCGGATGGCTCTTCTGAGGAAAAGCTAACAAGTCCCTAAACCCCTGTCTCCCATCCCGCACAGTGCCTGACTCACCCTGGGGCAGAGGCTTAACACTCAGAGTGTCTGGGAGTCTTGTACCTCCTCGGCAGGGGCCTCTGGTCTTCCTGCTCAGGCCCTGAGAGAGCAGTGTGCTCAAAGTGGCAGGTAGGTGTCCTGGCATGCTGGCTCCCCAGCACCTGCCTCATTGTCAGCTATTGGCCCTAGGAGGTAAGTGCCTGCAGGGCCACTCCCTTGGCAAGAACAACCACTTCCCAGACCCTCACACCTACTCTCTGACCACTTAGACCAGCAACTGTGGCACCAGAGGACAATAGAATGAAGACAAGATGGGTGGGTACACTGAGCTGGGGCCAGGTGAAGCCAAGCTCTGGACAAGACCAGAGTGTCCATGCCATCACAAGTAGGCAGGGAGACGTGGGGGCTCTAAGCTGATAGCTTCCTCTGTCCCTATCCTGGGGGAGGGGGAAGGTGGCGGATCATCTAGCATGGAACTCTTAGGGAAGCCTAGCAAAGATATATCTGTGCTTCAACACAGCCTGGAAATCATGCCTCTGCCTCCTCAGGGATGCGGGATGGGTAGGAAAGAGCTCCTTGCCTAGGCATAGTACGTAATCCGCCAAGGGATCCGTGTCCTTTGAGGAGTTGGTGGGTGCACAGGTCACTGCTGCCATGATGCTATGGTTCTTCCTGCTGGTCTGGCTGCTTTGGCTGTGCCCTAAGGGGACAAAGGTAGTGTCCCTCTCAAGTGTCCTGTCTCCAGGTTCAGACCTAGAATCTTACCTCTGAACCATATAGGGGCCTAGGAGGAGCAAGGGATACCTTCCACCTGCATCCCTTGATCTATTACAAGCTATAGATGCACCTTCTGTGAGAGCTAACCCTTCCCCAGAACAAGCTCAATTACCCCAGGTGGAGAGAGGCCCCCACACAGATCCCTGGAAGGAAAAGCCCCACCCTCCATAGCCTGTTCTTCCCAGATGGACCCAGATGTGCCATCAGAAAGGGCCAGGGTTCAGCCGATAAAGGCTGGTTGTTGCTCCATGTCAAAAAATCAATACTCAACCAGCACAGCCCCAGAGACCAGGGAGGGGCCGTGGACTAGCTGGAAGGGGCAGGGCTTCAGCACCCTGGACCAGCTCTCCTCCACCTGGCACCAGTGTCTGGGGTTCTCGGTGTCTGGGGTTCTCGGTGACCCAACGCTAGGCCAAACTGACCACACACACACCCCTACCCTGCTCCCTTTTGATGAACGGGAAGCTTGAGGTTGGCCTCTTCCTCCCCAGGGCCACCAGAGTGAGGGCTGGACCTGAGGAGGAGGAAGAGGCTGGACAGCTAGGCAGAGAAGTGGGCAGGGAACAAAAGCAGGGGTGCTCTCCCACTCCTGGGACCAGCTGCCCCCTCTCCCAGGCCCCATACCCTCCTGGGTCGGGGCACACGATGCCTAGAATATCCCTCAGGGCTGGTAGTCTACGGAAGCTAGACACCTCTTTCCTC
>JADRCD010215806.1:0-17537 GCA_019843815.1 Montemys delectorum | reverse complement strand
GTTGGTGGTTTAGTCCCTGGGAGCTCTGGGGGGGGGGGGGTCTGGTTGGTTGATATATTTGTTCTTCCTATGGGTTGCAAACCCCTTCAGTCCTTTCTCTAACTCCTCCAATGGGGACCCCATGCTCAGTTCAATGGTTGGCTGAGAGCATCCGCCTTTGTATTTGTCAGGCTCTGGCAGAGCCTCTCAGGAGACAGTTATAACAGACTCCTCTTTATCTTTTGAGTAGAGGAAAGCTAGTGATTGGTTTGAGTTAATTTTATATTCAGCCACTTTGCTGAAGTTGTTTATCAGGTGTAGGAGTTCTCGGGTGGAATTTTTGGGGTCAGTTAAGTATACTATCATATCCTCTGCAAATAGCGATATTTTAACTTTTTCCTTTCCAATTTGTATCCCTTTAACCTCCTTTTGTTGTCTAATTGCTTTGGCTAGGACTTTGAGTGCTCTATTGAATAGGTAGGGAGAGAGTGGGCACCCTTATCTAGTCCCTGATTTTAGTGGGATAGCTTCAAGTCTCTCTTCATTTAGTTTGATGTTGGTTATTGGTTTGCTATATATTGCTTTTACTATGTTTAGGTATGAGCCTTGAATTCCTGATCTTTTCAAGACTTTTATTGTGAAGGGGTGTTTAATTTTGTCAAATGGTTTCTCAGCATCTAGTGAGGTGATCATGTGTTTTTTTTTCCTTTGAGTTTGTTTTTATAGTGGATTATGTTGATGCATTTCTGTATATTGAACCATCCTTGTATGCCTGGGATGAAGCCTACTTGATTGTGGTGAATAATCATTTTGATATGTTCTTGGATTCGGTTTTCAAGAGTTTTATTATTTTTGCATCAATATTCATAAGGAAAATTGGTCTGAAATTCTCTTTCTTTCTTGGGTCTTTGTGTGGTTTAGGTATAAGTATAATGTGACTTCATAGAACGAATTGGTTAGTGTTCTTTCTGTTTCTATTTTGTGGAATAGTTTGAAGAGTATTGGTACTAGTTAGGTCTTCTTTGAAGGTCTGATAGAATTCTAAACCCATCTGGTCCTGGTCCTTTTTTTTTTTTTTTGGTTGGGAGACTTTTAATGACTGCTGCTATTTCTTTAGGGGTTATGAGGCTGTTTAGATGATCCTGATATAACTTTGGAACCTGGTATCTGTCTAGAAAATTGTCCATTTCATTCAGATTTTCCAGTTTTGTTGAGTATAAGTTTATGCAGTAGGATCTGATGATTTTATTTGGATTTCCTCAGTTTCTGTTGTTATGTCTCCCTTTTCATTTCTGATTTTGTTAGTTTGGATATTTTCTTTGTGCTCTCTGGTTAGTCTGGCTAAAAGTTTATCTATCTTGTTGGTTTTCTCAAAGAACCTGCTCCTGGTTTTGTTGATTCTTTGCATAGTTCTTTTTGTTTTTTTCATTAAATTCTAAAAAGTCTTAATTTCTTTATTTCTTCCTTGGCCAAGTTATCATTGAGTAGAGCATTGTTCTGCTTTCATGTGTATCTGGGCTTTCTGTTTTGTTGTTGTTTTAGTCTGTGGTGATCTGATAGGATGCATGGGATTATTTCAATCTTCTTGTATCTGTTGAGGCCTGTTTTGTGTTTTGGAGAAGGTACCATGAGGTGCTGAGAAGAAGATATATTCTTTTGTTTCAGGATGAAATGTTCTATAGATATCTGTTAAATCCATTTCGTTCATAACTTCTGTTAGTTTCACTGTGTATCTGTTTAGTTTCTGTTTCCATGATCTGTCCATTGCTGGGAATGGGGTGTTGAACTCTCCCACTATTATTGTGTGAGGTGCAGTGTGTGCTTTTGAGCTTTAGTAAATTTTTTTTTTTTTAAATGCGGGTGCCCTTGCGTTTGGAGCATAGGTGTTCAGAATTGAGAGTTTATCTTGGTAGATTTTTCCTTTGATATGTACTTCCTTATCTTTTTTGATAACTTTTGGTTGAAAGTCGATTTTATTCAGTATTAGAATGGCTACTCCAGCTTGTTTCTTGGGACCATTTGCTTGGAAAATTTTTTTCCAGCCCTTTACTAACTGAGGTAGTGTTTGTCTTTGTCACTGAGGTGGGTTTCCTGTATGCAACAAAATGGTGAGTCCTGTTTACATACCCAGTCTGATATCCTATTTCTTTTTATGGGGAATTGAGTTCATTGATGTTAAGAGATATTAAGGAAAAGTGATTGTTGCTCCCTGTTATAGATGTTATTTTTATGTTTGTGTGGTTATCTTCTATTGGGTTTGTTGAAAGAAGATTATTTTCTTGCTTTTTCTAGGGTGTAGGTTCCCTCCTTGTGTTGGAGTTTTTCATCTATTATCCTTTGTAAGGCTGTATTTGTGGAAGGATATTGTGTAAATTTGGTTTTGTCTTGGAATATTTTGGTTTCTCTGTCTATGGTAATTGAGAGTTTTGCTGGGTATAGTAGCCTGGGCTGGCATTTGTGTTCTCTTAGAGTCTGTATGACATTTGTGCAGGATATTTTGCTTATTAGAGTCTCTGGTGAGATGTCTGGTGTAATTCTGATAGGCATGCCTTTGTATGTTACTTGACCTTTTTCCCTTACTGTTTTTAAAATTCTTTCTTTGTTTTTTGCATTTAGTGTTTTGATTATTATATGACAGGAGAAATTTCTTTTCTGGTCCAATGTATTTCTGGTCCAATTGTAGTTCTGTAGGCTTCTTGTATGTTCCTGGACATCTCTTTCTTTAGGTTAGGGAAGTTTTCTTCTATGATTTTTGAAGATATTTATTGGCCCTTTAAATTGGAAGTTTTCACTCTCTTCTATACCTATTATCCTTAGGTTTGGTCTTCTCATTGTGTCCTGAATTTCCTGGATGTTTTGGGTTAGGAGCTTTTTGCTTTTTGTATTTTCTTTGACTGTTGTGTCAATGTTTTCTATGGTATCTTCTGCACCTGAGATTCTCTCTTCTATCTCTTGTATTCTGTTGGTGGTGTTTATATCCATGACTCCTGATCTCTTTCCTAGGTTTTCTATTTCCAGGATTGTTTCCCTTTGTGATTTCTTTATTGTTTCTATTTTCAGTTTTAGATCCTGGATGGTTTTGTTCAATTCCTTCACTTGTTTGGTTTTGTTTTTCTGTAATTCTTCAAGGGATTTTTGTGTTTTCTATTTAAGGGCTTCAAGCTGTTTACCTGTGTTCTATAGTAAGGGAGTTATTTATGACCTTCTTAAAGTCCTCTATCATCATTATGAGATGTGATTTTAATTCTGAATGTTGCTTTTCTGGTAAGTTGGGGTATCCAGGACTTGCTGTGGTGGGAGAACTGGGTTCTGGTGGTGCCAAGTAGCCTTGCTTTCTGTTGCTTATGTTCTTGGGCTTGCCTCTTTCCATGTGGTTATCTCTGATGTTAATTGCTCTTGCTGTCTCTGACTGGAACTTGTCTCTCCTATGAAACTATGTTCTACTATGTTCTTAGGTGTGTCAGCACTCCTGAAGAGACCAACTCTCTCAGGTCTTGTTTGTAGAGAGCTGTGGCACAAAGTTAGCTCCAGGGGCACAGATGGAGAGTGGAAGGATCCTGTCCCCAGCTGCTCTGTGGTTCCTGTGCCCTTTGCACTCCTGGTGGATCCCTCTTTGGCCAGTTATTGGGGCAAAGTGGTGGTCTCACGAGTGAACTTAGGAGTAACAGTACTCCTGGGAAACCAGCTCTCTCTGGGAGAGATTTGGGTATGGAGGGCTATAAGACAGCCTTAACTCCAGGGCCACCCTTTTTTTTTTTTTTTTAAATAGGCAGTTTTGAATGCCAAGCTGCTCTTCTCTTGCAAAATTGTGAACATTGTAATTTAATAAAACATTAAACATCAATCTAGTTTGTGAGCTATATATTCTCTAGTGTTGATAAGAACCAATTAAGCCTCTTAATGGTATAATGTTGTTAATGGAAAGTTGGTTAATTTTTTAAAGGGACCAAACTGATAAAAGTTAATTTCATTACAGGCCTTTCTGGACTCCTTCTGAAGTTCTGTCTGGAAATTTGTGTTGATTGAATTTTTTATAAAAAGAATTTTGTTGCCACTGTCCTATCAAGATGATTGTAACACCTTTGAGACATTCAAATGTAAAACAAAACATCTTAAAAGAAACATTCAAATGTGACACATTTGAAACAAATGAAACAATTCATTTGTCTTCTGGGACATTGCAAAGAAGAACTATGCCTCTAGATGCAGTCTTTATTGACAGCATCCCTTCAGACACACTTACTCCTCTGAAAGATTTAGTGAAATATCAGAAGTCCTCTCTAAAATTTAATGGTCATAAAAAGAATCAGTTATTAGAAATAACAACTTCTCACAGTAACAATATATTTCAATCCACCATGTTATCAGAGGCTACCCTTCCAAACAGCTCTCTTGATGTCAGTGATATAAAGCCCAATATGGATAGATTAAGAAATGAAATGATTTATGAATCTCCAGGAAAAATCTTCCAAAGAATGAAAGAAAAAGTACAGCGTGACAAACAAGAACAACCATCAAGGAGCATGTTGGGATCACCAGAATATGAACACAATAAAGTCTTTCCTTCTAACAGAGACAAGAAAACTCAGTTGCAACATACCTATATCTGTGAGGACAAAGAAAAATCATTCCAATCCAATAACCCATCATTGGGAGGTTAGTTTGATTATGTAAGGGCATACAATGTTTTTTAACTGTTTAATGTGTTTAAGATCTTGGTTATAATAATGAACAGAGTATCAAAATGTCTTCTCATATTCCAGTGAAAGTAATTTTTATGGTATGACAGAAGAGAGAGAACTGCAGACATGGTATCAAATTCCAGCACTGGGAAGTCTAGATTGGCCTCAAATTTGAAAGTCTCCTGAATACTGGGACTGCAGGAACATATATCATATTGCATTACTTGATGTGTGTATAAATACATGTTGTATGTGTATGAATACAACACATTATTTGATATGTATGTATGATGTAGTATGTATGTAAATATACATTGTATATGTGTATGGGAGCTTGGGAATTAGTAATAGCATTTAGGAACAGATAAGTTCCTATATTTGAGATTCTGATGATTCTTTGTCTAATGTACACACATAAAAATCATCTTTTTCTTCTCTGGCACAAATTTTAAGTGTTAATTTTCTTTATATATCAAAAAAAGTTCACTTCTGTATTTAAAATGCATTAAATATAAAGATTTAGAATATAAATTAGAATAAAATACAAATAGTACTGCTAGTCCTTATTTATCTACTTGACAAACTTCATTTCTTGCCAAACTTTCTTTAAAGGCTTAACCTTCTTTAAAGGTTGAAATCTGGGCATGGTGATATATTCCTGTAATCCCAGTATTCAGGAGTATTCTTGACACCAATCTAGACTACATAATGAGGCCCTACTGAAAAAAGGCCAAAGGGATATAAATTTTTGTTGGCTTTACAATTAGGTCTTAATATTTTGAATTTTAAAGGTTAGGTTCAAACTCGTTGTTTGTTCATGCCCTTAGTCAGAATCACTTGACAGAACCTGTGGTCAGCCCCTTAGCCACTTAGCATTCTCTGGTACACAGTGGAATGAGTTGTTAGTCCAAAATCCTAGTGCCAACCTACAAGTTCTTCTAGAATCATCAAGCATTTCCAGTGTCTTAGTAACTGTTCTTTTGCTGTGAAATGATACCATGATCATGGCAACCTCTTATAAAAGAAAGCATGTATTTAGTTCAGAGGCTTAGTCCATTATCACCATGGTGGGGAAGCATGATATTCAGGCAGGCTTTGAACTATCTAAGATCTATATATTCTGATCCACAGGCCAAGAGAGAGAAACAGAGACAGAGAGACAAGAGACAGACAGAAACAGAGACTGGGCTTGGCATAGGCTTTGAAACCTTAAAGCCTATCCCCAGGGATATACTTCCTCCAACAAGGCCATATTTTCTAATCATTTCAAATAGTGCCACTCCCTGGTGACTAAGCATTCAAATATATGAGTTTATGGGGATTGGAGGGGGAGTCATTCATATTCAAATCACCACACCCAGCAAACAAAAGATTCAACACCAGCAAGAAAAGAAAGTAGAAAGTTACAATATAAGTTATGGTAGACGCTTGTGTGTTATTAGGCTTGTTATATGTTTGCAGTTGTTATCTTTTTGCCAGTTACTTCAAAGTATTCTTAAATGTTCTAGGTAGTTTGCAGTGGACAATAAGAATTAACTTTGCACCTTGAGTTATAAAAGTGGGTGTGGTAATATATGACTTTAATCTCATCAGTCAGGAGGTAGAGATAGATTTGATGCTAGCCTAGTCTACATAGTGAGTTCCAGGATAAACCAAGGCTATATAGAAAGATTGTCTTAAAATAAAAAACTAGAAACACTTAAATTGAACTTGAGGGCGTACTATTCTTTTTGTTTTTTCGAGATAGGGTTTCTCTGTATAGCCCAGACTGTCCTGGAACTCACTCTGTAGACCAGGCTGGCCTTGAACTCAGAAATCCACTTACCTCTACCTTCCCAGTGCTGGGATTAAAAGGCGCGTGTTACCACTGCCCGGCCGAGGGCATACTATTAATGTGGTATCTTTTTAGTATAAGCAATTTAAAACTTTATTTCTGTAGAACCTTTCTATAGTTTTTTGTTGTTACTGTTTTTTACTTTTGGCAGATCCTCCAATTCTGAAACAAGAGCAAAAAAATGTTTCGGCTTCATCCATTTCAAGCAAGGCATTAACGAGAGCCCAGTTTGGCAGACAAGTTCTTCATTCAAAAGAGAGTCCTGTTAAAACCACTGTGTCCAAAAAGAACACATTTGTTTTGGAAGGCATTAATTCTACTTATGAAAAGTTTGGAACTACTGATATTAACACCACTAGTACTATTTGTGTTCCTATTAAGAATCATAGCCACTCTATTACTTCTGATAATGATGTGACAACAGAAAGGACTGCAAAAGAGGATATTACAGAACAAAATGAAGAAACAATGTCTAGAAGGACTATTCAAGATCCCGTGAAGAATGCATCTAAAATTAATCATTCACATTCAAGACTTAATTTAACACTATCTGACCAGTCTCGAAGAAGACTTACAAAGCTTGAAACTATTGTAAGTGAAGTAAAAAAATATCAGGTAGGGAGACATTTAAGGCAAGTATTTATTTCTGTTTTTAATTGCCGGCTTATCTCTGTTCCTCAGAGGTTCAGACGCTATGCTTTATTTCTTGTTTTATTGTTGACAGTAGCCACTATAAGCCTAGGGAAAAGACAGGTGGGTTGAAAGTAAGGTGATTCTGTTACATTATTGGCCTGCATCTTCTTCAGGCCTTTTTTCTTGTGCTTCTTGGCAAAGCGCATGCTCCTCAGGAACTTGGGGTCAACCCCCTTAAGAGATTCATATCTTTGTGATTGGGGTCTCTTGATGCCATTTCTGTGCCATTTGTGGAGGGTTGTGTGTGGTATGGTTCTTGGACTTGTCTTCATAGTAACCCGTGGCTCCTGCAGCTCCTGGGACCGGAAGAACAAATGTATACTTTCATTTAAAGTGAATAGTCACTCATTAGTTCTATTAATTTTGACTTTAGTTCTATGTAGAAACACTTTCATCTTAAATTGATATGAACTATAAATGTTCTACCTATCAATGTTCATAGAAAATATTATATTTTAGTGGCATTTTATTTACACTGAAGTCATTTTCTGAGCTATTCAGCTGTTTACTTGAGAATAGATTTGAATCTTTATTGCTAGCTGTGACCTTTATATAAACAGAAAGTATCATTCAAACTCAGCTTAATAAAAGTATATTTTTTTGGAGACAAGATATATGATACATTTAGCATTTTCATCCCTCTAAGTTGCTATGTTTTCTATAAGATTTGGTGGTTCAATGTATGTGTTAGGATACTCTTCCTCCTTTTGGCTAAGCCATTTTATATGAGTATTTAAAATGCAGATCCTTCTGTATTACAGGCAAATCATATAGTACAACGTCAGTTAAGTTTCTGCATTTTTTTCTTCTTTCAATACTGTAGTTTTAACAATTGGTGCTTTAAATGGGTTGATTCCTATATAGGTGGCTATTCAGAAATCACTAGGATTACATAGGGCTTTTCTTGTAATTCATGTTTTCTAATGCTAAATGCTAACTGTAATGCTATGTGCAAGTAGTACAAGAAATATGGTTTTTTGTTTTTTTTTCTTTATGCTTGATTAGGAAGTCCAGCTACAGGAATGGATGATTAAAGTCATCAATAATAATACTGCTATATGTGTAGAAGGAAAGCTGGTGTAAGTATAACATTTAAATGTTCTTTTAATAACGATTAAGTTGGCTGTATGTAAGTGATGAGTGACAAGTAGCATCTTCCTACAAAACATGTTCTTATGAGGTTATAAACTGAAGGCAAAAGTAAAATGTGACATCAATGCCTTGCTAAAGTTATTTGATGTAAATTACTGATCCATGAAAGAATCAAAATTATTTAAAGCTCCCAGGCAGTTAATGTGTTAATTGACACTTTTGGTTCTCAGAATTGAAAGCATTGTTGGACAATAGACTTTAACTCTGGTGTCTTGTTCTACTTCTGAGAAACAGCTTCTCCACAGTAAATAGCTTGTGCTGACACAATGTCAATTATCACTGCTTCAAGGTTGAACATCTAAAGTCTACTGGTCCAGCTATCTTACAGCCTTAGCCCCTTTTTCACGTCTAAGATGCAGCATAGATTGCCTTTTCAGGGGCCTCACTAATACTGCTTACTACCAATGTTACTTGAACAGATTAGTTCTACTCTATGAGGCTCAATTTCTTCATTAGTACAATGATATAATAATATGATTAATATCATGGTAAGGCTTTTCTTGTTTTAAGAATGTATCATGTAGCCCAGGCTAGTCTTGGGTACCATAAGTACTATATGTACTTGAAGATGACTTTCAATTCATGCTTAGTGCTCAGCTTTGCTGTAGGTAAAGAATTAAGTGAATTAATATTTGCATTATTAAAGAACCATACCTTTTAGAGTATGATTTAAATGTTAAATGAAGCTGTGGGCTGTGATGGCACACTCCTTTAAGCCCTAACACTCTGGTGGCAGAGGCAGGTGAATCTCTGTGAGTTTGGAGCCAACTTGATCTATATAGTTCCAGGACAGCAGGGGCTATGTAGAGACCCAAAAAACAACCCAAAAGCCAAACAACAACAACAACAAACTAATATGTTCCCCTAAACCACAATAAAGCAAAAAAAAAAGAATCAAAGATAAGTATTAAGGTATAGTCTCATCAGTTTAACCCTATTTGATTTAATTGAGAGAACTTCTTTATAGCATGAGTATGTTTACTATCTGTTATATGAAAAATGCTCTGCACTCTACTAGTTTCATTTAGTGATGCATGAAGAATAGATTTCTGGGTTAGTGATTTGCTACTTTGTTTTTTCTTAACTAGACCCTCTTTACAGAATAGAAAGTAAAAATATTTGCCTGTGTATTTATATTTTTAAAAAGGTAAATGTGATAGTTCTACTTGACATTTTGAAGCAGGAGGGAAGGAGGGAGGGAGTTGGGTGCACATGTAATCTATAATTTCAGGTAATTGGAGGATGCCAAAATCCAAGTCTATTTTGGGTAACATAGTGAGACCCAGGAGCTGCAAGAGGCTGCACTACCTTAGTTTGATTCCCAGGTCCATATGTTGGTAGTAAAGAACTGATTCCCAGAAGCTGTTTCTGGCTCTATAGGAATTCCATGGTATACACACACAGAAAATAAATTTGTGGAAAAAAAATCCCAATAAGATACCATCTGAATAAATAAAAAAAAGGGCCACCAAAAATCTTTGAAGGCTTAGGAACTATTAAGGCTGAAATGTCAGATGTTGCCAGCAGCAAGTGTTTGTTGACAGTTTCTCTTTCCTTGCTAATGCTATATCTTATATCAGGTATGTAGATTGATTGACCACAGTATAGTTTCTTGGCATAGACTCTGAGGATCACGTTAGCCAAGCAGTTGAATTCTGTAGTGGTTAGTTCTCAGATGTTTGTAATTAGATTAATATTGTTGTAGTAGCTAGGAGTTACAAAATGAGTACTTCCTTTTTGGAGTGGAGAGTGACATCGAGACCACATCTCACTGTGAAGCCCTAGTTGTTGGCATGGAACTTAGTATGTAGAACAAGCTGGTCTCAAACCTAGAGCAGTCTTCTTGCTTTTATATACAATGTGCTGAGATTACATATACCTGGCTCAAAATCAGTACTTCATTATAAGTTTCTATGCTTCTATATGTATGTCCAGTTCCTGGTAAAGTATAAATATTTTGACTTTATTAAACTTCTTTTTTTCCCCCTAGAGATATGACTGATGTTTATTGGCATAGTAATGTAATTATAGAGCGGATTAAACACAATGAACTTAGGACCATATCAGGCAACATTTATATTTTAAAAGGATTGATAGACCAGGTTTCCATGAAAGAAGCAGGTAAGTGGGTATCATTATTAATTAAATCTTTCCATAGCCTCTCCACTTTCCTAAATCCCAGAACATAAGTTGACCGCACCCCTTGTAATGTCTCACACAATCACGACCGTTATTACTTGTTTCAGTATATGCCTAGTACTGACTTCTTTTCACTTCAGCTTTGCTCCTCTTATTTCACAAACAAACCAGCTGTCACAAGGCTTTTCACTTTTCTATTTCTACTATTCGGATTCCATTTTCCCACATGACTCATTCCCTCAGGTTGCCATGACCTGACTTTCTGTTTCAGAATTCCCTGACTACCCCCTTTTGAAATTGCTGTCCTCTCCTTTTCTCCTATGAATATGTTAACTACTTTTTCTGTCTAACGAAGAGTTTTACTTTCTACATTTGCTTTTTCTCTTCTACAATAGACATCCAGTGTGTAATGATGGGGATCTGTGTTTCCCTGGCTGATGATGGGTCCTCAGTACTCCAGCAGTACTTGGCATATAGTAAATCGGAGTACACATTTCTTGACTGACAGTCCATTGGATACCTCCTTAAAAGTCTTGGCTTTTGGATAATTTCATTTTCTTATTTTTTAAATTAAAGTAATGTTGTATTTATTTTGTTCACTGTTAAATAGGATATCCCTGTTATCTCATAAGAAAATTTATGTTTGGATTCCCCCAAAATTGGAAGGAACACATTGATAATTTTCTAGAACAATTAAGGTAAACTGTCTATACTTTTAAAAATAACCTTTTCAAGGTATAAGTTATGGTCCCTAAAATGTACTCATTTTAGATACAAAATATATGTGCCTTTTTAAATGTATATGTTTATGTAACCAATGTAATGTGGTTTTTAATTTGGTGGGCTTTTGTGTTTGTGTGATAGTTTTGAAGATTTTTGTGACCTTAGGAGTTTTAGAAATATAAACCTTTATTAGAATTTCTGTCATGTTGAGTAAATTCAAAAAGAAAATAAAATTGGAGACACATTTCTAAGGAGAATTCGTCAATCGCCTACTCTTTGGATGGCATGTAGTTGTTAAGTATTGGACTGAAGTTCTTGATTCATTTTTTTTTCCACTAATTTTCATTAGTTTTTGAGTACCTACTAGGTACTTAGCAGACACTGAGAGAAAAATTTCTTAATTTTTGTTCTTCAGGAGCTAGTAGGAGATAGAGAACTTTAAACTGGATCTGAGTACAGGTAACAGCGTCTAATAGGAATTGGTGACTGTTTCTTCCCGTAAAGTACCAGATGGTGTTTTCCTAGACATGTTGCTTCTTTTCTCCACCGTTTAATTATGTCTTTTCAACAGAAAAGCAACTGTAGGTAGTGTAAATTGAATGAGCATGGCTGTGTTTCAGTAAACCTTACTTACAAAAATACACAACTTCCCAGTAGTGCTTTTTAAATCCTGGCCTCACATTTGCTAGGTAAGTACTTTATTTCTAGAAGCTCTTTGTCATATAGTTTTCTTAAATAAGATTACATATTTTTATATGTTTGTTTTTTAAAAGTATTTGTTTTGAGAAGGGTCTCATGTACCAGGTTAACCTCACTATGTAGTCCAGTCTGGCCTTGAACTCTAAGTATCCTATTTGTGGGTTAAGCTTTGCTTTGCTTTGCTTTTTTTTTTCTTTCTCCCTTTTTCCCTTTCTCCCTTTCTCCCTTCCGTCCTTCCTTCCTTCCTTCCTTCCTTCCTTCCTTCCTTCCTTCCTTCCTTCCTTCCTTTCTTTCTTTCTTTCTTTGTTTCTTTCTTCCTTTTTTTGAGACCCAATATTTGAGAAAAAAAATAACACAATTGTTTTAGGGCTGAAGAAAGGAACAAGACCAGACAGAAAACTGCAAGATTCCAAAATAAAAAACAAAAATCAATAAAAAATGATGCAGAAGATAAACAAACAAATGTCCTCCAAAAGGCCAGCATCACTTCCAACCTTAATGATGTTAGCTTAGGTAGGTTTGACTTTTTCTTTGTTGGTAGAGTCTTACATAAATGTAACACCGCTTGTAGTGATGTGTGGTGTGGTGCTCTTTGACTGATTAGGCCCTTAAAATTACTTCTTTTTTATTTTAAAGTGACTACATTGCAGACTGCTTCATTGTTCTTTTTATTTCATGGAATAAATCTTTAATCACAATCCCAAGCCCTCGATAAATATATTAATGAAAGATTATATTTAGACTATCACTATCAGCAATCTTGTAGTAGAGACAAGTATCTATATTTGCTTTTATGGAGGAACTTGCATGTATACTCGAGTGGCAAGTGCTATAAAGGTTGGTAGAACTGTTCTATGTTAGCTCTTTTTAACATTATAATCTACATCTCACACTTATCCCACTTTCACAAATAATGTATGAAGATGATTAAAGTTACTAAAATCCTTTGTGTACATTTCTTGGAATTTTTACCTTGACTTTGTAGCTAAGATATATACAAATTTTTAAAGTTTCTGAGAATTGCACATTGTTTTTGCTAAAGCTGTGGTACCTTGTTAGATGTAAATATACTACATCTCTGTCTAACGGGATTATGTCATTTAAACTCTCTTTCTCCTTGAAATTTTTATGTCTTTTTTAGATCAAAGAAAGTAATAATTTAGAAGTGTAAATAAATGATTGCAGCAATTTCACTTACCAAAGCTTTAGTTCTCTCTCAGTCCTTTTTACATAAGTCATCAATTTTTTTCTTAAGTTTGGCTGGTTACTTATTATCATTTCTAGAACATTTTGAATCTTTTAGAATCCTGGGACTATTATTACTTGCTGTTAACACTACCCTACTGCCTTTTTCACTCCTAAATGAAAAATAACCCTGGGTCACATTTTTATTAAAGTGATCTGACTTATAACTATGATTATTGAAAATGTTATAGAAAACATGTGGCAAGTAGGATGGAATACAAATTTAAAAAATTAAAGTTTGGTAAACTATTTACTATGCTATCTATGCACATATAAAAAAAACCAAACCATTTTAAAGCATCTTTTATGAACCTTGCTTCATGCTAGAAATTTAGGGATGAATAAGGCTTGGCATCTCCTTTTAGCAAGTGCTATTTAAGGGTACATACTATATTATAATTGTATCCTTTTTCTAAGATGACACACTGTATCTTTTGGTTTATGATGCTTTTAGATATTACTTTATGAAGTTTTAGGTATTATATTATCACAGATTTTGATCAGTGATTCTTAGTGATTATTTTTGTTATTATCAGTATATTATTATACTTTCTATGAGAAAATAACAAAATCTCTGCTAGAAAGATGGCTCAGTGGCTAAGAGCATGAACTGCTCTTGCTGAAACCTTCTCTTGTTCAGTTCCCAACACCCTTATTAAGCAACTCACAGATGCCTGAGTCTCTAGCTCCAGGGGATCCAACACCCTTTTCTGGCCTCTCCAGGCATTACATGTGCACAAATCCACACAGACACACAGACACACACAGACACACACACACACATATACACACAGATAAATATACAACTATGCCTAACATTATCAATAAGGTTATACAAATAACCTTAAAAAATGCCAACCCATGATCCTTTAAAATAGCATGATTGTATTTTAATTATCTAATATGTAATTTTTCATATTTAGTGCTGTAACCATTATATCATACTATTGCAGTTTAAAAACTATCTCTGCTATACTATATGAAGGATTTACTAGAATATCAGCTTCCTATACTATATAGTAATCTCCAAGATTATGCCATCCATGTCGTGTCTTACAGTTCCTAAAAGAGTAATAAAATACCTTTAAGGCCAGGTATTCTGGCACATACTTGTAGTAGTCCTAGCACTTAGGAGAATGAAGCAGGAATTACAATTTGGATTTTAAGGTCAGCCTGGTCTATAGAGTAAAATCCAATTTCAAAAAGCAACAGTAACAACTCAAAAGAAGTCCTTATACTTTCTATGAATTTTTTAAACTAATTTTTAAATTAGTGCTTGTATGTGTATAATGTATGTGAGTATGGGTGCCCATGAACTACAGCAGTCCTGTGGAAGAAAAAATGAAAGTTCTCCACAAAATAATGTAAGACATGATTTTGCTGAAAATCATTTAGTTATACATTGAAGTACATAAATTAACTGAAACATAATTTCATACACATAATGAGCTAAAAGAAATAATCACTAGCTTTCTATTTAGTTGATGTGCAGTTAGGATGTAAAGGATGTGTGAATTCATAAAATTATACTATACTATTCTGGTTTTAGATATAACAAGAGTTTCAATGCAGGTATAAACAATACGATTGGGTTCTTCTTTTTTTTGTTTTGTTTTTTGTTTTTTGTTTTTGGATAATAAAATTAATTTGAACTAAACCATACTTTGGGAGAGTGGTTTGTCATACAAAAATTATTTTATTATAATCAAATTATAATGAATATATGTGGCATTTCATTAGACAGCTTGTTTTTCTCATGGCTCTTTAACGTGGAAAACCATGTATCTTTTTGCCTACCTTCCATTTTTCTCTCCCTATTGCCCCTCATTTCAAACTCTATTTTTTATTCCCTTTTTTTTCCCATCCCCCTACCCCGTTTCTCTTCCTGAGATAGTCTTTTTATATTGTCAGCACTCCATCTTCTTTAGTTTCCAGGATGTTGAGAATACAGGCATGGACCATCATGTTCTGTTGAAAAACAGCTTATTTATTTATTTAATGTTCCATCTTTGAATCCACAGAAATGAAGAACAATGAGAACAGTGTGTTGCCAGGAGCTGCAGAAATAAACATCAGATATAACAACTGTCGAAATGAGTCACAGGTAAGACTCCTACATAACCAAGTAAGTTATACTAGTTGTCTTCGGGTTTTCATTACTATGAAGATACACCACGACCATGACAACTCATAAATAAAAACATTTAATTGTGTCTAGCTGACAGTTTCAGAGGTTCAGTCCATTATCATGGTAGAAAGCATGGAATTGTTTAGGCAGACTTGGTACTGGAGAAGCCAAGAGTTCTATATCTTGGTCTGAAGGTAGTCAGAAGGATACTGTCTTGTGCAGGCAGCCAGGTCAGGACTCTCTTTCTCACTGGTAGAACTTGAGAATAGAGACCTCAAAGGTCATGCCCATAGTGACATACTTCCTCCGACAAGGCTACACCTGCTAATAGTGTCATTTCCCATGAGCCCAGCATATCCAAACGACCACATTCCACTTTCTAGCTTCCTTAGGCTTGTTCAAACGCATGAGTTTATGGGAGGTCATACCTATCCATAGCATAATGCAAAATACATTTAATCCCAATTCAAGTCTCAGTAATGTTTAAAAGTCCAAAGTTCAAAGTCTCTCCTGAGATTCATGCAACCTCTTAACTGTAACATGCTAAATCAAAATCAAAAAGCATATCACCTGCTTCCAACACCACAGGATATACACTAACATTCCATAACATCAGAGGGAGGAAATACCTTTGCCATAGCCAGACCAAAAGTCAGTTGGGCAAACTCTAATCTCTGCATCTCCATGTCTGATATCCAGCTCTATTCAGCTTTGTTGATTGCAACAGAATTCTTTCTTTTGGTCTGGTTCCACTCCCTGTTAGCAGCTTTCCTCAGCAGGTATCCTATGTCTCTGGCATCTCTAACATCCTAGGGTCTGTCTCCAAGTCAACTTCAACTTTACAGCTTCTTGTTCCAGTGACTTGGATCCACACATGATCTTCTGGGCTCCTCTAAGAGCTTGGGTCACTTCTCCAGCTCTGCCCTCTGTAACACTCTAGGCTCTGGTTAACTCTACTCCACTGCTACTGCTGTTCTTGGGTAGTCATTCTATGATACCAGCATTTCCAGTACACTGATTCTTCCATGGCAAGTAGGCTTCACAATTAGCCTCTCTTCATGGTGCCAAGCCTCAACTTCTTTGCATGACTCCTTCAGTCCTGGGCCATCAAATGCTACTGAGGCTGCACTTTCAGCAGTGGCCCTTCCTGTTCTTTCCTAGTGCCAAGACTTACCTGATTTCCATGACTCCTTCATGCCTTCAAAACCAGTTCCTCCTGGGTGTTTCTTAAGTGTTGCATTAAAAGTTATGAATTAATTCCAAAGTTCTTAATATGACTCAGCTAACCCTGCCTCCCCATCCACCAGTAATCAAGGTAAAGTCCTAAGGATTTGTGTAAAGTTTTAGTACAATTACTGGGCAAATTACTCCTAATCTATTTTTTTTAAAGATTTATTTATTTATTTTATGTATATGAGTACACTGTAGCTGTACAAATGGTTGTGAGCCTTCAATGTGGTTGCTAGGTCATGTGGTTGCTAGAAATTGAACTCAGGACCTCTGCTTGCTCCGGCCCAAAGACTTATTTATTGTTATATCTAAGTACACTGTAGCTATCTTCAGACACACCAGAAGAGGGCGTCAGATCTCATTACAGATGGTTGTGAGCCACCATTTGGTTGCTGGGATTTGAACTCAGGACCTTGAGAAGAACAGTCAGTGCTGTTACCCACTGAGCCATCTCCAGCCTGTAATATATTTTTCTATATTCTTGACTAGTTAATTCCCAGACGGAGTCTCCAAATACTTGCTATTTGAATCTCTGGTTATTTCTGTTGATCAGTGTACCATCAGTGGACATATCACCCAGCCATGTTCTTCTGGTCCACCACATCTAGTAGAGAACTCTTTTCCCGTCTTCTTTCTCCTTCCTCCTCTTTTTTTTTTCTTTTTTCTTTTTTTTTTCAAAAGATTATTTATTTTATGTATATGAGTACACTCTGTTTCAGACACACCAGAAGAGGGCATCAGATCCCATGACAGATGGTTGTGAGCCACCATGTGGCTGCTGGGAATTGAACGCAGGACCTCTGGAAGAGCAGCCTATGCTCTTAACTGCTGAGCCATCTCTCCAGCTCCTTCTTCAACCCACTTTTATTTAATTAGTCAGGGGATAAAGTTTACATCATTTGGTATGTGTGAGAATATGCTTGTCAGGGGCAACCAGATCTTGGTGTTCAGAATTAAGCATTTGAATACATAGCAACAGATCAACCCCCATCACTTCCCCCATTTTGCCTACCTAAAAAGGCTCTTTGTCTTA
>JADRCD010215803.1:52836-73388 GCA_019843815.1 Montemys delectorum | reverse complement strand
GTGTGTGTGTGTGTGTGTGTGTGTGTGTATGCAGTGTGTGGGTATACTGTGACTGTACTGATGGTTGTGAGCCATCATGTAGTTGGTTGCTGGAAACCTCGATCGTTCTGGCCTAAAGATTTATTTATTATTGTATCTAAATACACTGTAGCTGTCTTCAGACAGCACCAGAAGAGGGCGTCCAATCTCATTACAGATGGTTGTGAGCCACCATGTGGTTGCTGTGATTTGAACTCAGGACCTTCAGAAGAGTGGTCAGTGCTCTTAACCACTGAGCCATCTCTCCAATCCATGTCTGCAATTCTAACAATGACAACACCCTGTGAGCCCTTTCCCCATATCCCTTACCACAGTTCTGACTTGGCCTCAAGTCAGGACCTCTCCAAGGACATGCCATAGGCACAGTGTGACCTTCCCTTAACCCACGTGTGGGGTGTTCTGTTTTGCTTCTGCTGCTGTGTGAAAACACCCTGACAAAGAGCAACTTAGGAGAGGAAGCGGTTTATTCTACCTTACACTTTCAGGTCACTGTTGACCACCGTTGACCATTGACGCAAGTCAGGGCAGGAACCTGGAGTCAGAAGCCATGAGGGAGAGTGCTGCCTGCTCCTTCACTCTTTGGTTTGCTCACTCATTTTATTATACAGCCCATGACCACCTTCCTGTTCAGGCAATGGTGCTTCCTACAGTGGGCCAGGACCTCCTGTATCAATTATTAATTCACGATAATCCCCCACAGGCATTCGAACAGGCTGATCTGATCTAGGGAATGCCACAATGGAGATTTTCCTCTCAGACAACTCTGGGCTCTGTTGATTTGACAGTTAAAAGCTAACTAGAAGATAGAGTGTTCTAAGCACCATCTAACTGACTCACCAGATACTTGAGAGATAGTATTTGAACGTAGTCTGCACCCTCACCTGACTCCCAGACATACTGGCTTAATTATTCCTTTAGAGCTCACTTCTCTAGCCTAAGCAATTGTGCTGTGCCTGAGGACCCCTTGCTCTCAGCATGCCCCCAACACCTCCCAGCCCTCCACTACCCAATCTCTCCATAGCTGTCCTTCTAGTTGTCCACTCCAGTCCTATCTCTCCTCACTCTCCTCTCTCAGTGTTCCTAAAGACTTTCCACTTCTTCAAGCTTGTCCCTGGGTGCCCATACCCTTGGCTGGTCAGCCTGAGGTTGGTACCCTTTGCCATTGGCTGTGTAAGATGCTTCAGTTGGCTTAAGTCACTTGCTAGTGTGGAGATGGTCAGCCTGCAATGCAGTTGTTTTAGTTACCAAGTTGTTGATCCATTTCCTTCACACTTGGAGGAAGGGAGAGCCTCATGCCAAAGCCAGGAAGTTTCATCACCTAACCCTGCTCTGATTTCACATCCAGACACAGGTAGAAAGACTAGAGAGCCACCAGAGCTTATGGAGGGCCAGGACAGGTCCCCACAGACAACATCCTGTACCCAACAATAGCCTCCGGTCTGCAAATCCATCCCAGGGCAGTTGTAAGAGAACAGCAGGGTTTGCTAGATCTATAAACAAACTGCTGCTACCCACAAGAAAGTAGGGCTGTTTTCCCTCTTGTTGATAAATCCCAATGGCCTATTCCGAGTTCTGTCCAAGGCAGCACAGCTTGGAATTCAGAACTGCACACATTTCTATCCAGATCTGTCTTCCACTAGTTAATCAGACACTATCTGAGGTCATCAGAAAGATGTGGAAAATTCCTCCCAGTGAATGACTTCAACAGCAATGGTTTTCTTTACATTAGATTTTGTGTTTCGTTTCCCCTGGATTTAGTGTTGCAGGCATCTCAGAGTGAATTCCTGTAGACCTGGTTTGTGCTTTCTGGGGCCCTGGTTCCAGCCAGCAAATAGAATCTAGTGTAGGTGTAGCAGTGGTGGTACATGCCTTTAATCCCAGCAAGTGGATCTATGAGTTTGAGGGCAGCCTGATCTACAGAGAGAGTTCCAGGACAGCCAGGACTAGACAGAGAAACCCTGTCTCAAAAAAAGGAAAGGGAAGGGAAGGGAAAAGAAGTGAAGGGAAGGAGGGAAAGGAGAGAGAGAGAGAAGAAAAAATTTCTCCGGGGGAAACATGAACTTGGATTCATTCACTCCAGATAGTACACTGATGACAGACTGAAGAAACTGTTCTTCTACCCTAGTCTAGTT
Organism: Montemys delectorum; assembly: GCA_019843815.1. Taxonomy (NCBI): domain Eukaryota; kingdom Metazoa; phylum Chordata; class Mammalia; order Rodentia; family Muridae; genus Montemys; species Montemys delectorum. The sequence continues at coordinate 71,217 of JADRCD010215803.1, read as the reverse complement.
TGGTGAACCGATGTGATAGCTGCTTTGCAATACAGCCAGGTCCCAGCACGATGACAGTTCATGCAATGTACAACACTGAAGCTGTCTGCACAACTAGCAAGCAGTTCCACAGAGGAGTCCCCTTTAACTAGCACTCATTGACTGCTTACGTAACCCCCAGAATCTTTGTTTTCTTTTGAGTTCTTGTAACTCTGTCGTGGGTTTCATGAGCAGTCTCTCCTCCAGGAATGCATCTGGGGAAAGACCAGCCCTCTTTTGTCTCCAGGAGACTGGGCAACCCCAGGAGCTACTTCTTGGTTTTGTTCCTTTCTTAAGAAGCCAACAACAGTGTTTGGAAGCCTGAAGACTTGGACAGGAGTAGGTGGCTGAGGCCCCTCCCACACACCGCTATGCAGGATGGGAAACAGGGGCGTGAGCTCTGGGAGGACTTCCGGGTCTCTGGGCTTGCAGTGGCCCATTGTATGCAGATCTGGGTGGTTTCTCAGCCCGCACCAGGCATCAGCTCCACCTTCAGCTGATACAGAACTGGGTCAGTGCCTCTGCCCAGCTAAGGAGGAGCTCTGAGCTGGTTACTCATTCTTACTCATGGAGGTTCTGCAATGCCTCAACGCCAGCCCCAACCTCCGGTCTCCCACATGCATACCGAGCCTCCCTGTCCATCTGGAGAGCCGCGAACTGAGAGAGTTGAAAGGAGATCCCAGACTTGTAAAACCAGATGCTGGAGGTGGCTCCTCTAGGCTGGCTCCCCCTTATCCGCCAGCCAACAGTTTTTACCTTTTTAAAATGTCACACCCTAGGAGCAGAGCATCCACTGAACTGTTGATGCGGGACAGGACGGGGAATAGGACTGAGAGGGTGGGAGTAAAAAATCAAAATGACAAAAAAACAAAACAAAACAAAACAAAAAAAAACCTGTTGCATTCTCAGGGCTTGACACAGGCGCTGTCCCTACAAAATAAAGGCACTCCAGGATCTCCAGCCACCAAAGACACCCCTCCTCTAGAGACGACAGGTCAGCTGTTGCCACCCCTCACCCTTGACTCTTGTCACCCTCCTCTCCGGGTTCCCCAAGATCTGCAGTACTGTATTTAGTTGCTGGGAAAAGAGAAATGTTTCTGGCCAAGGTTGATCTACTTGACTGTGACTTTAAATGCAAAATGCCCTGTATAGGCTTAGGCGCTAAGAATGATGTTTGGGGAAGACATGGAAGAGCTGAGGCTTAGCTAGAGGAAGTAAGTCACTGGAGAGAGGGTCTTAACCAGCTCCTGCTTCCCTGAAGGGCTATAGTGTCCTTTCCATTTTCTAGTCTGACCGTCAGGTGAGGAGCTCTATCACAGCCTCCAGCCACCCTGAACTCTCCTGTATAGTCCCCACTGTGAAGGACAGACATTCTTTTGCTCCAAGTTGCTTTTGTCCAAGTTGCTTTGTCAAGGCAACAAGAAATGTAACCAATAGAGGCACATCCTTCCAAAGGGCTGCAGCATGGAGACCCAGGGTGTGGTCACACCAATTGTTCAATGCTGACAACGCACAGAGCAGGGCAACCAGAGGTGACACATGTGACCCAGCCAGTGAGATAGCAAAGTGCCCACGTGTTCCCCTGTCTGTTTCTCACGGGGTTTCCTCTTCTTCTCCCTTACCTCTCCCTACATACCTTCTGAGCTGTGGGTGGGCTGCCTGGGTGCCAAAAGGCCACAGATCCCAGGGGTATGTCTCATACTGTCCCTGTGATCCTGTCAACTGGGATGCAGTTGCAGCTAAACCTTTCCTTGATTTCCCAGAAAGACATGGAACTGCCCCACTTCTTCTTGAACGCCTGCTTGGTCTGAGGTGAAGTCTCTACTGAAGAAGTATGCTCAGTGGTCTCCAGGAAATCTACCCATATTCCAGTAGGGTGTGGAGGGCTGCAAAAACCTGCAGACCCCTTGGGTTCTGCCCAGAGATGGTGATATAGGCTGATCAGCCTGGCCCTCCCCCAGATCCTGTTTGGCTTGGTTTTGTAGGAAGGCAGGAGCTAAGGGCCTAGAGAATGAGGCAACAGCTTCCCCAGGGTGAGTGCCTGCCCAGAGTTGGTATCTGGTTTCTCAGCCAAGCATGGGTGGCTCTGGCTCTGGCTCAGATTCCGCTGACTGACTCCCAGTTTGGATTACACATTGCACATGGCTTGTCTCTGTTTGCCTGGACACTGACCCTTGGTCCTGGTTGCATGCTTCGCACTGGCCCTCTAGGTTTGTCCGGATATTGATCCTCAATCCTGGTGACATTCTAAACATTAGTCACCTACCTTGGCTGATTCTACATGTACACTGAACACAGGCTGGCCGTTTGCCTGGATACTGATCCCTGATCCTGGTTGCACAATGTATACTGGGTTGGAACCCATCCTTGATCCTGGTTGTACTTTGTACTCTGTCCTCTAAGTGTGGCTGGCTAGTCCTCCCAGAGAAAGGACACAGACTCTGGCCTGGAAGTTACAGGTCTTACTTGCGGATACCCTGACTCTATTTTCAGAAGATATTCAGCCTTCTTGGAGTCATACTGGGGCCTTGTTGGGCTTTCCTCTGGCCTAATTTTAATAAACTAGCTGAGAATTAGGTACTAGAAACAGGCATGCTCTTGAGTATGTTCACTTTTATCTTTGAAGGGCAGGGCACGGCAGGATGCTTGAGACCAGGACTTGGGATGACAGGGGAACTTTGTCAGCAACCTAGAAGGCTTTGCCTGACTTTGTACCCATTTCCCAGGCTGTCATGTCGCTGACGGTCATGTCCGATTCTTTCAGCATGCAGGTTACAGCCACTCAATGGTATCAACTTCTTAGTCCTCACAGATCCTATATCTAGTGATGATTTGTGTCTTGTGAGCTAGGAAGCTGAGGGATACCCACTCCTATTCTCACATCTGTCTGGGGTCTCAGATCCCGGCAAGGATCACACATTCTGGGCTTGCTTGGGACTCAGCCTAAGCCCCTACCTCCACCCTCAGGGGTGGGGGATAAAGGAAATGCCCCTATCCCTCTTGAGAGTGAAATGTAGGCAGTGAATACCTAGGACTCCACCTGTGGGGTGCAGAGAGCCGCTGTGGCAGAAGTTCTGGTTGGCAGGAGACTTGTCCATGCTCTCAGCAAATCAGGAGTGGAAGCCCTTAAGGAAGCTTGACTCACAGGTTGCTTGCTTCTGACTCCTCCCAGCTGAAGAAAGAAGGGCAGGGATGGTCAGCAACAACAGGCGGGTGGCTACGTGAAACTTCAGGGAGAATGTTATGGGGTTGCCGGGGTCAAAACCCGAGTCCAGACAGCTATAAAAAGTTAGCCAGGGCTACCCCTCCCCAGTTAAAGAAGTAGCAAAGAAAGCAAAGAAAGGAGATTTATTCTTTGTGGCCACAGCGGGAAGAACAAAGGGGTCTAGTGACCCTCAAGTCCATCTCCAGGATCCTGGCATGAGGTTCAGGATCAAATAGAGAGTAAGTGGATGCACAGAAAAGCAGATCTGGCCAAGGTGTGCCACCATCACCCCTCGCTGAGCCACCACCACCTAGGCTCCAGTCTCCTGCGAGGCGGTGTGACACGTGGTCAGAACTGTGTAAAATACCTTCCTGGGGGACTCTGGCTGGCACCAGGCTTCCGCCTTCTCTGTCCGACAGTTCGGGATTCCCAAAGAAATTCCAGTTTCTTGGAGTTCCCAGTAGTCTGACAGCTAAAAAATAGAGTACAAGTGTCTCTTTATAAAATGGTCACAACAGAAGTCCTGGGAAGATGGGAAGATGAAGCCCAGGTTGAAGAAGGAAGGCTACGTGGCACTGCACAAGACAGTTGACCCAGGTGACAGTTAAGGAGCAGCCAGTCAAGGGTGATGAGTTACAAGTGTCCACAGGGAAAAGAGACACAGGACAACCAGGGTTACATCAGAGGGAACTGGACGCTTTCCCACACACACTACTATGAAGTCTGAGCTCCGTGAGGCAGGGGGTATTCCTGGAACCTTGTGGGCAGGACTCAGGCCACATGCAGCCTCGCCTTTCCATTCATCCAGCTGGATTCTGCAGGAAGGATCTCCGTCGAGGACAAGAGGACAAGCCCTAGGTGAAGAAAGGGTTTTGGGGGACAGCAGGCAGTGGGAGTGGGATCCAGACACAAGGGATATCTGCCATGTTTTGGTTTTTATGGGAAAAGGGCGAAAGTCTTTCTCAAAAGTGGCGATTACTGAGGGTGAATAGGAGAGAAACCACAGGGAAAAAAATCCCTAGGACCAAAAATGTAAAAGAAAAAAGTTCCCCCAAACTAAACAAAATTAGATTGAGAAATTCCACATGGTACCTAAGGGACCAAGTGGCTCCTGGTGCTTCCCACTGGCGCCAGCCTCCAGCCCTAACGGCCGCCCGGGGAAGGGACACTAAGTTGATCGTCGGGACACAGAAAGTCAGGATTCTTTCTTGCAGAACCTTTGTTGCTGAAAGTTGGAAAAGCTTATGTGAGCCTCAGTAGGAACAGCTGCGGGTAACATCCCACTCAACCCAATGTACACACACACAAGAGCGTGCACATACACATTCACACTTGTACACACACACACACACAAACTCATATACACATGCACACTTGTATACACGTGTGCACACACATGCATGCACACACACATGCACACAAACACACCTATACCTGTCTAGGCACCTCTCCTCTTCCCCATCCCTTTGGCAGGGCAGGTGGAGACCCCCAGATTCCTTGTAGCCCCTTCACTTAAGGCCCTCGGGTGTTGGCAGCCAGCAGGATCCACAAGGTGATTTCCCCATGACACCCTGGGCTGAGTACCATCCAACATTAAAGAAACAAAGGAACCCTCTAATTACAAGATGAAACTGCCTTCAAAGAATGACAGGAGGCCAGACTGCAGGAAGAGCTGCTGCCGGGGCCTGGGTGGTCTTGCTGGTGTTTGCTGCTCCATGATTTGATTAAATGAAAGCCATCCATTTGGGGACTTTTTTTTTAAGTCAAGAAACATAGGCGTCATTCAGCCCTCTGCAGCAAATTATAGGGATTTTAGGTGAATGAGAAGTCATTAGCCTCTACCGCAATCACTTCCCCTATTAGACACCATGTATCTATATCTGATGGTAAAAGTTATCCTATGCCTTAAAAAATAATAATTTAAAGAAGAAAAATAATCCCTCACAACTGCTTGGCTGCAGGGTGTGGGGTCAAGTTCTGTTTACATGGAACCCCCACTCCTCACCATCTGATCTTCGTTAACTTCTGGATCTAAATTTATTTGAATCTTGTGCCTACCGACCCTTTAATTAGCGTGGTATCTTAAATTGCTCTCGAATTGAGGTAGCTGTGGCTGGTTTCTTATCTGAGGAGGTAGAGGCCTTAGGCCTCCTGCAGGGCCCACGTGGCTGAGATTTTATCTGTCCAAGCACAACCTGGAAGGCCGCTCAGGCCCGTGACTACAGTGGCCATCTCAGCAGGAGGCTGGGAGGCCTCCCTTCCCTACCCTGACTCTTCTCTGTTGCGTTGCTAGTTGCTGCAGGGTGTGGATGAAGGAGGAAGGACTTTAGAGTCTCTGAGTGCCAGGGCTGGCCCGTAGAGGTGCTGTCGAGAGGTGGGGGAACTTTGTAGGTCACTGGTGATGTGTTCTTGAAGAGGAAAAGCCCTAGAGTCATGCAGGAGACAAACCTCTGTGCTATTTCTGTGAGCGGCCGCACTGTGGACGGCCATGGCGCATGCGCTGTAACCAGCGCCTAGTGCTCCGAACATGGCGCCTTTCCCTCCATGAGAGATTGAGTTGGGGGAGAAAAAACCCTTCCTTCCTTCCTTTTAAAATTGCTCTGCTCAAACATTTTGTCACAGCAACAAGAGAAGGAGGCACCACACACAGTAAAAACCTGTCCTCTTTGTAAGCTGATCTCCTCAGTTATTTCATGGAAGCAAATGAAAGATGATTGACACTCCAGCTTTCACTTCAGCACTCACTGCCAAGGGAAGTGTGATGGGAAGTCGGCACGTGTCACAGGTCCTGTTTGTACAGAACTTGCCACAGAGCTGGGGGTAAACAGGACTTGATTTCCACTGGTAAAAATTTAACACAAGGTAAGCTTGCTGACTGCAAAATGTACCTTAAGATTGTTCTCTGCCTGATAGCTAATGTCAACAGGGGCTGAGGGGGTGGGGACTGTCTCAGATCCCAAGGACCAGCCGCAATCTGCTTAGGTTCCCAGCTTCTGCCTGTCCCAGGGCCCTAGAGTAAAAAGGACTGAAGTGAATTGGGAGGGTGGGTGGTGTGGAGAGGGTGCTGGTGGCTGAGGAATCTCAACCTCGACTTTCTTTCTTCAGTTCCATGCCGCCTGGGAAGCCTGCAGGGCCTGGCAACCACTCAGATGTCAGGGTGACCAGTAGAATCCTGAATAGAAATAGCCAGACATGGAAAACGAGCCCTATAACCCAACTGGGGACAGAGAGTGGTCACCAGCAGGGACAGGGCCTTGAGTTTCACTTTTAAAGTGATTTCTCTGGCATCAGACATTCCCCTCAAACAGTGGGGACATTTTTATGAACATAAAACTCACTGAAGGAGCTAAACAATTTCTCTCATGTCAGCTCAATCCAACGAACAATTAAAAATTTTTTTCATAGCACTAAAACTACTGACTCTGTCTGTCTGTCTGTCTATCTGTCTGTCATTTACCTATCCATTCATCTGTCTGTTTGTCTAATCTGAATATAAGTATTTGAGTGGCTGATCACTTACTTCTACCAAAAAGTGGTAAGTTGACAATATCTTACATATTATTACTCACCATGAGACTAAGCCATTGCATAGCCTTATATGTTTCCAGAATAGCTCAGAAATATGGAATGAAAGGAAGGAAGGGAGGAAGGAAGGAAGGAAGGAAGGAAGGAAGGAAGGGCAAAGATAGAGGGGAAAACAAAGATAGGGTCTCATACCATCCATATACAGCTGAAGATGATCTTGAACTTCTGATCCTCCTACCTCGCCTCCTGGGGGCTGGAGGGATAACCGTGTGTCATCAGGTCTATTGCTGGAGAAACACTTTTTACAAATAGATATTGTAGGGGACTGGAAAGGTGGCTCAGCAGTTAAGATCCTCTTGCAGTTCAGTTGCCAGCACCCATGTCAGACAGTTCACAGCTGCCTGTAACTCCAGCTTTGTGGGATCTGACTTCTCTTGCCTCCTGGGACACTTCTACTCACATAAGCATGTGAGCACACACACACACACACACACACACACACACACAAACATACTGCAGGGAGTCATTGTCTTCAGTTGTAGCCACTGGTGGCTCCAGAGCATAGTTCTAATCCCATGACCATACTGGACAAACCTAGAGGGACACAAAGAAAACAAAAAGATGTCAATGTGGGAAAGATCTCATAGGGAAGAGAGAGCAGACAGGAGACCAAGAAAGGTAGGAAGCATCATCTCTGAAATGTCCAATCCCAGCTCTCCAGGGAGCTACAATACAAGGATTCTTGTGCTACTTTGTGGCAGAAAGAGAAAATCGGGCTGGGAAAATGGGGAGGGAGTACCCCCGACTCACATGTGTCAGGACATACCCCATGCCCAGGGTGAACTTGTGCACATACCCCATGCTCAGGATGTACTCATGCACATACCCCATGCTCACATGAATCAGGACACACTTCGTGCTTGGGATGTAGTTGTGCGCTTTAAGAATGGTCTTACTATTGTCAGATGTCTGAACAGCAAAGTTGCAGAAAAGGGATAAATTGTATACTTGAAGGACTGAAGCCGGGACAAACTGCTGAAGGAAAGGCAAGGAACATGCCCATGTTGGGGGAGAGGAGGAAAGGGTCCATAAAGCACAAATAAGCCTGGACAGTCTTATTTACTTTATCCTTAATCTAGCTCACAGACAGACCTCTGTGTCTGCTCATTATCACCAAATGCCCTTCCAAGTGATGAATTGCTGAAGAAAAATCTAGGTTGGCTCTCCAGATGACGTATAAGACATACTGATTCATTCTGATTGGCCTAAGGGGGTACAGAAGCCCTAGCAACTGCCTCCTGCCTTCTTCCCACTCACAAAGGACACACATGCATACATAAAATGTCCAGGAGTGTCCAGTCCTTTGACATTGTCATCTACCAAGTTTGCACTTTGGGATGTGCAACAGAGGTAGAAGAAACATGCAGAAACATCATAATTGTATGTGCACATGCATGCAGCTGCAGCAATACATGTGAAAACCAGAGTATGACCCCGGCCTCTTCCTCTGTCACTTCTGCTGTTATTGCCTTCAGACAGAGTTTCTTAACTAAACTCATCCATTCTGCTAGGCTGGCTGGCCAGGACATTCTCCACCCTTCAGGGCTGGGCTTACAAGAACACACAGCTATGCCTAGCATTTCACCCAGGTGATGTGGATTCACCCTCAGGAACCTAGACTTGCAGAGCAAGCACTCTTACCACTGAGCCATCTCCCCAGCCCTGTCATCATATCTTAGGCTTTTGTGTTGGCCTGCATCCTTGCATCCCTGCATCCCTGAATCTCTGTATCCCTGAATCTCTGTATTCTGCATCCTTGCATATCCATATCCCTGCATCCCTGCATCTCTGCACTCCTGCATCACTGTATCCTGCATCCCTGCACTCCTGCATTTCTGTATCCCTGCAACACTGCATCTCTGTATCCCTGTATCTCTGTATCTCTGCATCCTTGCATCCATGCATCCATGCATCCCTGAACTCACAGATGGCCTTGGCCTCACATGGCCTGTTGCTCTCAGTTGGATGTGCCTATTGGGAACACTGTCTGTTAGGATTTGTATAAGAACTACTGGGCTGTAGTGTCATGTTCAACTTCCTGACCATAATGAGGCAACTGATCTAGCTTCTAAGAGACTTGCAAATCACAGAGACTGAACTTGAAACACATGCACAAATTCTGGGACATACTACTCACTAAAGAGGTTAATACAGTTACCCTGCCAATGCCATCAATTTCTGTCTATCTATCTATCTATCTATCTATCTATCATCTGTCTATCATCTATCTATCTATATTGTGTGTACAAGTCTCTCTCTTTCTCTCTCTGAGTGTGTATGTGTGTGTATGTGTGTGTGTGTGTGTGTGTGTGTGTGTTTGTGTGTGTGTATGTGTAGGTCAGAGGCCAACTTCCAGAAGTCAGTGTTCTCTTTCTACCAGGTAAGAGCCGGGGATCAAACTCAGGTCATCAGTCTTAGCAGCAAGCACCTATAAGCACTGAGCCATCTCATCAGCTCACGGTCCTTGATTTCCCAAGGTGTGGAGATGGATTGAGAAAAATAGCTGCATTGAATGTAAACACCAGGACTCCATGGAGGACTGTGTTCTGCACAGAATGGAGCATATGCACAATCCTTATGTTCCCTAATAATGACAAGGGAGATAGCTCAACTGATAAAGTCCTTGCATGCAAACATGAAGCTCTGAGTTCAGATCCCCAGTACCCACATGAAAAGCCAGATATAGTATGAAGCCCTTGTAATTCCAGTGTTAGAGAGGTGGAAAAAGAGGAATCCTGATGGCCACTAGCCAGCCATACTTTACTAATCAGTAAGCCGTGTCTGACAGTAAAAGACTCTGTCTCACAAAGCAAGTTTGCTTGCTTCAGAGGATCAACACCAAGGGACTGTACTCTGGCATGCTTGCAAGTGTGTGCACACACACAAACATGTGTACACAAGTACAAAGACACACATACACACACAAAAGATATTTTCAATAAAGATAAGGTGATTGGAAAATAGAAGTGCGTAAACTCAAGTTGCTAAGGTGGAAACTGACTTCAACTACCACCAATTTATCAGCCTGCATATGGATCAACTTCTGATCTAGTCAGCCCTTAACAGAGTGCTAAGGAAATACTGAGCTAAGCTCCATAGTTAAACTACTTCCTCCCAAGGCAAAGTGGCAGATGACAAAGCTTCCATGGGATCCTAATCTGAGATTCTCTATGCTTTGTTGCCATGATTTGAAGAGGCCTGGCCTGGCATCTGTCCTGAATCTTGGCTACCTGGTATAGTGATACTCCTTGGGAGCATGCCTGAGCATATTTTGTCTTGGTCTTTGAGGTACTGTCTCTAGCATCATGAGCACCAGAACAGGGCCCATTGGTCATTGTGGTGATCTGACTCTGACCACAAATTCAGTGGCTGTCACAGAGTGAGTGCTCAATAGACACTGGGTGGTGAAGTAGGTACCCTGGAATACTTGGTTACTGACATTCATCAAGGCTAGCCAGCTTTCCTCCAATATCCCCACTCTCTGCTTCTGGAGTATTGGAGTTATAGGTGGGCTGCACATGACAATTACAAAGATGCTAAGGATCCCCTCTCTTCACAGCAAGCTCTCTACCCACACTGAGCCATTTCCCAGCTTTGATTGTATTTTCTGATGTAGTAAAAAGTTCACCCCGTTGCTTAATTTGTATAAAGCATGGATTGATGACTGCATGGAACAGTTTATAATTTATAAATGTCTTAATTAGGGTTTTACTGCTGTGAACAGACACTATGACCAAGGCAACTCTTATAAGGACAACAATTTAATTGGGGCTGGCTTACAGGTTCAGAGGTTCAGTCCATTATCATCAAGGCAAAATCATGGCAGCATCCAGGCAGGCATGGTGCAGGAGGAGCTGAGAGTTCTACATCTTCATCTGAAGGCTGCTAGGAGAAGACTGGCTTCTAGGAAGCTAGAGTGACGGTCTTAAAGCCCACGCCCACAGTGACACCCCTACTCCAACAAGGCCACACCTCCAAATAGTGTCACTCCCTGGGCGGAGCATATACAAACCACAACAATAAACCTCCTCCACGTCCTTTTTCCTACTTATTTAAAAAACAAAAACAAAAACAAAAACAAACAAACAAACAAACAAACAAAAAACCCAGGGTTTCACACTAGCCCAGTGGTTCTCAAACTGTGGGTCATGACCCCTTTGGTGGTCACATATCAGATATTTACAGTAAGATTCATGACAATAGCAAAATTACATTTCTGAAGTAGCAATGAAATAATTTTATGGTTGGGGGACATCACAACATTGGGAACTGTATTAAAGGGTCACAGCAGTAGAAAGTTGACAACTACTGTTCCAGGGGCTAGATCTAGACCAAGCTGGCCTAAGGCCTGGTATTCACTCTGTAGCCTAGCCTGGCCTTGAACTTGAAGCAACTCTCCTGCTTCAGCCTCCCAAGTGCTGGGATGAAGACATGAGTCATCACACCATGCTTTATTTTATACTGTTTCTTTTTTTCTTTTTACCTTTATATTACACAAAACGCATTTTGAAACATTAATACAAAATGAGTTAACACAATAACTGTTGATAGATCTGACAAATCAGGGACCTACACCCACCTCAGCCAAGAGAGCCACAGGGTCGTGAAAAGAATTAAGCAGTTGTAGACACACCTTATTTGAGTCAGAAATGGGCAGGTCAGAGATGTGAAAGGCTACTTCTGAACTCTCTAGGTTTGCTACATCCAGTGATACAGAACGGGGGAAAAATAATAAACTTAAGACTGACTGCTTTACAACCCTTCCCAGTTTATAAACTGTGTCCATGTTGAGACTGCATTTGCTCCCTGCCAATGAAACCCCCACCCTGTGCTCATGTTTCCCTCCAGGAGCCCCAGGGGGCTGACTTTACATCTGATGTTGTTTCATTTATTGGTGCTGCTGATGGGAGACACCTTTCAGCTGGAGTCTCTGTAGGCTGTTAAGATGAGTTCGTGTGGAAAGCCGCAGGCTACCACCATTTGGGGCAGGCCAGTTTTAAAGCTAGAAGAGCACACCTAAATTAGAGGAAATGGAAGTTCTATATAATGGCAGGATCACAATATCCATGAGATTTTTCAGATTTTAATGAACCTCCAACCTAAGGGTTGGAGATGCGGCTAAGTTGGTTAGAGTTGCCTAGCATGCACCAAGCCTTAAAAAAAAAAAAAACTAAGTAAGGTGATGAACCTCAATCTCAGAAACCCAGCATTCAAGAAGAGACAAGAGAATCAGAAGTTCAAAATCATAAGGTATGAGACCCTGCCCAAAGAGAAGAGAAAGAGAAGAGAGCCTGTTATTGTTGGTCATATCTGACACTCGTCACTCTGAGGACCAAAGAAGATCTGAAAGGAACTCCAGGTTGTATGTTTTGGTGTCTGGGTGGGTTTTTCTGATAAGGGAACCAATCAGATTTGTATGCTACTTCTGACTTCATGGAAGATGATGAGAAATTGCATCCTGTAAGATGAAGTTACTGCCCATCAGAAAGAGTTCTCAGGCAACCCAAATAGACCGTGGATATTTATTGAACACTTCTGGAGATGGCGAACAGGATGTGGTTGCTTCACCCAAAGGCACCTCAGTGTGCCAGGCACATCTGTCCAGCCATACCTTTGGAAGCCATACCAAACTCCTGGAGCATCACAGGGCATGCTATCTGCAGTATCCACTGATGAGAATGTCATTGTGACTGTTCAGGGTACCTCTGCTGTGAGCCTCATGTGCAGGTAGTTGGATCACATCCTGCATTTCCTCTTCAGCGGGGTATGTGTGTTCCTGTAGCTGCCATGACATATGACCAGAAGCTGGATGCCTCAAACAAAAATCATCTGTCCGTGGTGGTAAAGACACACTTTTAAGTCTCAGCACTCAGGAGGCAGAGGAGGGTGGAGCTCTGTGAGACCAGGCACTGGGAGGATAGTGACATGCCCCTTCCAGTAAGCCACACCCCCTAGTCCTTCCCAAACAGTCCCACCAACTGAGGACAAAGCATTTAAATATATGAGCCTATGAAGGCCATTCTCATTCAAACCACCACAGCCATACACAGGGATGATTGCTCCAGCCTTTTTCTCAATAGAAACAGAAACTTCCTTCAGCTGGCTCACTGCAAGCTCACAGGGCTGCATTCAAAGACTCAGTGGAAAGAGTGAGTCACTGTGAGCTGACATAACACCAGTTGTATTTTCAGGAGAGGACTGAAGAATGGCTCTGTGAGAGAAGTGACATCCTATGCATCCCTTCCTTTAATCTTGACTGTAGCACCTTGTCCTTCATCCTGACGCCTTTCTCTCCCCACGTTCCTGTGCAGCATAAAGAGAAGGCAAGTGCTGAGTTTCTGCCAGCGAGACCCAGCACCACAGATGTTTGGACCACTCCCCATCCCTCCTCTGCAGCAGGGGTCACTGCCCTTAGAGAAGTGGATTTTCTCCTTGTTTTTTATTTCCATTGCTTTGATGAAATATTCTGACAAAAGAGTAACCTAGAAGATGAAGGGTGTATTTCGTTTATAATCCTAGTTTACAGTACTTTAATTGTGGGGGAAGTTGAGGGAAAAAGCAGCTGGACACATCCCTTCCACAGTCAAGAGCAGGGAGTTAAACAACCACATGCATGCTTCCTTGCTTGCTCATGCTCAGTAGTTTTTCCTACTCTTATGCAGTTCAGGACTCCCCACCCTCCAACCTCTTGGCCTAGGGAGTGGAGCCACCCACAGTGAGATGGGTCTTCCAACATCAATTAACTTAATTAAGACAGTTCCTCAAAGATATGCCCACAGGCCAACTGACATAGACAATCCCTCATTAAAATTCTCTTCTCAGGTGGTTCTAGGTAGTGTCTGGTTGACAATTAACTTTAACTATGGTGCTGCCCTTGGTTGAATCTGAATGGCCTGCCCAGACAAGTTTTCGTTTAGGCCCACAAATCTCACGCCTGGTTTGCATTTTAGTGATTTGCCTTGGGAGTATTTTCTGCCTAATGAATACATGCTGGTAAAGAACCCACGACTGTGGGGAACAGATGAAATACTGAGTAGATGTGTGTTGTTGACGTGGGCGTGGCCATGTCAAGGATGCCCATGCCTCAGACCATGGGAATGGCAGGCCTTCCCCTGTATGGGGGAAAATAGCTGGTGCAGCTTCCTCCTCTAGGATGACTGTAACTCTGAGACTGTCTCCCTGGAGACAGAGACTCCTTACGGAGATTAGAATAAACATGCTGTGTTTCCCCAGGCTGCTTGGTGTACACAGCCTGCTTGATGCCAGCGTGTGTATACCTGTGTCTTTCATTTCCTCACTCCCTATCCCTCGTCAGGTTGTGCAAGTTGCTGCACAGGACATCCTGAAACACATTGCCACTGACATGGCTGTGTAAGCGCACAGAAGAGGAGGCTTCTGCAGAGGCAGTCAGGGCTTGCAGTGCTGGGCCTGCTCAGCAGGGCTTTCCTCCTGGAGGGTTTCTTCACACCAAGAGCTGTGTGCCCAGCATCATGAATGGCCACTGTGGAGCATCCAGCTTGGCTCCTTCACACAGTATCCGGGCAAAACATTGGTTGCTGTGAGTAAAGGCTTTTTTTTTTTTCCTTCACATTTTTGACAGAAACAACAAAGAGAACATTTATTTTGGCTCAGGGTTTGGGTTGACGGTTGGCTCTATTGCAGGGGCCTGAGCAAAGATTAGTATTGTAGTGGCAACCCAAGGTAGGGAAGGGAAGCAAAGTCGCTCCCCTCATGGTGGGCAGAAGAGAGGGTGGCAAGATCAGATACACCCTCAAGTGAGTGCTCCCGGTAGCCAAATTCCTCCAGCTAATTTTGAACAAAATATGAGCAAAGTGAACTCAACACTATGTAAAAAGAATTACATACACCTTTCTTAGTGAGGGTTTCATTGCTGTAAAGAGACACCACGGCAACTCTTATAATGAAAAATAATTGGGGCTGACTGACAGTTCTGTTTTGGTGGGAAGCATGGTAGCATGCCGGAAGACATGATGCTGAAGAGGTAGCTGAGAGTTCTACATCAGGATCGGCAAGCAGCAGGAAGAGAGAGTAACACTGGGCCTGGCTTGAGCTTCTGAAACCTCAAAGCCCACCCCCAATGACACCTCCTCCAAGTAGGCCACACCTCCTAACAGTTCCATTCTTCTCAGAACCTGTGGGGCCATTTTCATTCAAACAACTACAACACCATAACCATAGTATTCCTGCTACACAAGTCTAATTTCATATTAGGAAATTTATTCAATGGAATGTATCATATCAGCAAACCGAAGAAGCAAAATCAGAAGAAAAAAAATGGGATGACAAACTTCAATGTTCATTCATGAGAGGAACTCGGAGCAAGTTAACAGAGAGAAGAAGACAATACAGCTTGCTCGCACACCAAACGAAACTAACAGGATGCCTGCAGTTAACACAGGTCGTGCTGAACGCAGCTGACATGCCTGCCTTGCCTGGGGAGCAAGGTTGTGCCCTGTCTGCAGTGCATCATGGTCCCTACCTGCAGAGGGGATGAATGGTGATATAGAAGATTTCGCCTTCAAATGAAATCTGAATGCAAGCAAGTGAATTCAACAAGGACACAAGCCAAAACACAAAACACAGTCATCCCTCTATAGTGTGATGGTCTGTATGTGCTCCGCCCAGGGAGTCGCACTATTAGAAGGTGTGGCCTTGTTGGAGTAGGTGTGTCATTGTGGGCATGGGCTTTCAGACCCTCATCCTAGCTGCCTGGAAGCCAGTCTTCTGCTAGCAGCTTGCAGATGAAGATGTAGAACTCTCAGCTCCTCCTGTACCATACCTGCCTGGATGCTGCCATGTTCCTGCCTCAATGATAATGGACTGAAACTCTGAACCTGTAAGCCAGCCCCAATTAAATGTTGTCCTTATAAGAGTTGCCTTGGTCATGGTGTCTGCTCACAACAGTAAAACCCTAACTAAGACATATAGACTAACAGTAAACCTTAGAAAAATAAGTTTTAAAGTGTGCTACTGCTTACAACCACTCCAGAGAATGTAAAACGCTCAGGGATAAACTTAATGAAATGTGTTCAGAATCTCCATGCTAAGGATTTCAAAGCACTGTTGGAGAAAATCGATCTGGGCACATCTGTAATCCCAGCACTTGGGAAACAGAAGCAGGAGGGTCACCACAAGTTCAAGGCTACCCTGGCCTACATAGTAAGTTCTTGGTGATTCAGGGCTACGTGGTGAAACTCTATCTCAAAAAAATAAAAAAAAATAAAAAAATTTAAAAAAATAAAAAAATAAAAAAAGGTGTGTGAGTATGAAATAGCTCTGTGAGAAAAAGCATTTGCTAGGCAAGCCTTCAACCTGAGTTTGATTCCTAAGACCCATGCAAAGAGTCAACGTAGTGCACACTTTTGTTGTCTCAATAGGCACACACAGTGCACCCACGGAGAAGCAGGAAATGGGGTCAGGAGATTCCCTGGGAGTTCATGATCTTGTGCCCTGAATCAACAAGGTAGATGGAGAGAACTGACTCTCCATAGTTGTCATGTGACCTCCACACAGACACAGCCAACACAAGAACCCTCGCTCACATAGTGGGCACAGCATACACAAAAACAAGCAAACAATAAATAATAAAAGAAAATGAAGGGTCACACTGTGCTCATGCATTAGAAGGTTCAACAATATACCTGTGTTCCTTCTCCCTAAATCTGCTTAATGCAATCTCCATTTTAAAAAATCCCAGAAGGCTTTACGTACATAGACAAATTTATTCTTGAATTTACACAGGCAGCACAAGACCTAAAATAGTTAAAAACAATGGAGAAAAGACTGAAGTGTGAGGAGCTGTTTTAGCTGGTACCATGTAGCTATAGTAACAGCGATGGTGTGATTTTGCAGAGAGAAATAGACACGCAGATCAATGAAGCAGAGCAAAGCACCCACACCAGCATGATTGATTTTTTTTTTCACAAACTTAAATCTAAAACATAAAAGTGAAGTGGGAAGAGAGTCTTCTCTCGCCAAGATTTTTGCAAGAGCAAAACAGCAACATCAACAAAAACAAACAAAAAACAAAAAACATCAACAAGAAAAACAAAACTAAAAATAACATGTCACAAACACAACTTCAAATCATATTCAAAATATGACTCATGAGTGGATCTCAAATTTAAATACAAACATAAATCCTTCGAGCCTTTAGAAAACACACAGGAAGATGTGATGGATGAGTTTGCTTGTTGTTTGTTTGCTTGGGAAGCCGGGCTGTTTCTTTGTTTTGAGACAGTGCTTTGTTTTGTTTTGTTTTGTTTTGTTTTTCTGTGTAGTCTTGGCTACCTGGAATCCTTTATATATCCTGCTGAGCCTGCAACTCACAGAGATCTGCCTGCCTCTGCCTTCAAGTGCTGAGATGAAACACACCTGACATCATGCCCAGCCAGGAAGGCATGTTAGATAGCCAAGGCTAGGCAGAAAGGAGATATGGATTGACACCCACGGTGTGATAAGGAAAGACCAAATGTGTGACCTCACCTAATTTATCAACCTCGGATCCTCAAAACAATCCACTAAGAGAAGACAAGCTCCAGGTGGAAAGGAAATAGTTGTGAAATATTTGTAAAAACATGAAACATGTAGCTGCATGTATATGAACAGCCTTATTTGCGATGGTCTGGAGCAATGCACAACCCAGACACCCTGTGTGTGAAATGTCACCCTACCATGGCATCACCACACCACAGGGTCCAACTGAGCAGAGAAGGAAGGGCAAGCTAGTCACATTTGGCAACCCCCGTGAGGTGGCTGGGCGGTTCCTCAAAGTAGAAATGCAGCACAAAATTATAGAAACAGAGAACAGATTCCCAGTTACCAAGAGTGAAGAGAAAGGGCTGGAGCAAGTCAGGAGGGCAGTCAGGCTCAGGGAGGTCACATGAGGGTTGCTACAAGGCTGGTGATAGTGTGGATGCCCATATGATCAGTACTGTCCAGGTCAGTATCCTGGCTGAGATCTTGTACAATCATCTTCTAAATTGTTACCACCAATGAAACTGGGGAAAGGTTATACAGGATCTTGGTATAATTGCTTATACTATAATTGATATAGTCTGCAAATCTACTTTTAATTTTTTTAACACTTATTTGCTTATTTATGCGTCTGTGCACACCTGTTTGCCACAGCACATGGGTGGAAATCAGAAGATTGGTTTTCTCCCTCCCTTGTATGGATTCTGGAGGCTCACGGATAAGGAGCCAATGTCACTGAACTGTTCAGTGTAAAGTGGGAGGTGTGCAGGAGATAGGGAGGCAGGGAGTCAATACCGAAAGCAAATACACAGGGAAAGACATTCTGCAGGCATAGGATTGAACACTAGGGCTAGGTGTGGTGGTGCATGCCAAGAATCTAAGCCCTTGGGAGGCTGAGGCAGGAGCATCAAGAATTTAAAGTCAGACTGTGTTACATAGTGAAGTGCTATTTCAGAAAGAGTGGGAGGGAAGAGCGAGAGGGAGGAGAGGAAGAAGAAGAAGAAGAGGAGGAGGAGGAGGAGGAGGAGGAGGAGGAGGAGGAAGAGGAGGAGGAGGAGGAGGAAAAAGAGGAGGGG
>JADRCD010215803.1:36972-51616 GCA_019843815.1 Montemys delectorum | reverse complement strand
CAGAAATCTGCCTGTCTCTGCCTCCCAAGTGCTGGGATTAAAGGCATGTGCTACCACTGCCCGACCATGTTGTGCATTTTCACACTGCCACAACATTTACATTTTTAAAAATCAAATGCTATTTAGAGAGGGTACTGGAATGATTCAGTTGATCAAGTGCTTGCCACATAAGCCTACAGGCCTAAGTTTAACCCACAGAACCCATGTGAAAAATGCCTGGAGTTGGGGTCTGAGCTTGGAAAGCCAGCACCAAGGAAGCAAAGGCAGATCCCCAGGGCTCTCTGGCCAGCTAACAAGCCTGCATGGTGAGTCCTGCAAGTAAGAGAATCTCAGAGGAAAGATGTTTTTAAAGTGGATGGCAACCAAGGAATTACACCTGGCCTGACCTCCACATGCATGTACACACACACACACACACACACACACACACACAGAGAGAGAGAGAGAGAGAGAGAGAGAGAGAGAGAGAGAGAGAGAGAGAGAGAGAGAGAATCTATTAGGATAGTACTCTGTTAAGCCCAAGGGAAATCTCAAACATATGAGGTATTTATTTGAAAGGCTGAATAGCTACATGCTAGATTATCTGGTTCCCAAAGGATAGAGTATTCCTAAAAGAATACTCTGAAAGTCGATTATATACCTTTTCTCAGTAACAGATCCAAACAGTCCTTTGCCACGGGAATGATTATAAAGAACTGACACAGGGGAAAGATTAGGCACCCCCTTCCATTACTTTGGAAATGACCTTGGAAATGACCTTGGCAATGAGGTACTGATGGAAACCTTGAGGCTGTGTTCTCTGTAGATATTCTTCCTGTGGGACCTGTGTGTGACCCTCAGGCAGTCTGCCTTCACAGCTTCGGTTTTCCATGGTAAAGCTCAAGACAATGTCATCTGGACCTGAGGGAAATGTTTTAGAGGGTAAGAGCACTTGCTATGCATCGTGGGAATCTCAGTTTGAATCCCCAGAACCTACATAAAAATCTGAGTGTGGTATACATATAACCGCAAGGCTGCAGGGAGCAGAGGCAGGAAGATCGGTGGGGCTTTCTGACTGGCAGCCTAGCTCCAGGTTCAGTGACTTTATCTCAAGAGAATAAAATAGAATGTGATAGGACACGACACCAAACATCCTCCCTCATCCTCCCCAGACACGAGTGTGCACATTTGTGCACACACCACACTTACACACACCCAAGTTCATTCATGTGTGCTTAAGACAGGGATTCACCACATTCATTTCCCATTCAAGTGATGTATTATAAAAATATCCTGTCTACAGTGATTTTCAGATTCTGATTGTTCTTTTTACTGTTTTTAGGGCATGCAGTAAGCCACCTTCTCTTGGATTCCGAGAGTGATTAGTTCCCCTCGTTATCTGAACAGAGGGAGAGGGGTAGCTATGGGATCTGATCATTGGCTTCAACTCGGTGTGATGCTCTTTTGTGCTCACATGCCCCTGAATACCTGAGGATGCTTCTCACTGTGGTCCAAGAACCCTGGAGAGCATCTTAGAGGTCAGAGAGCCCACCATGCTAAGCAGGAACTGGGCAGTACTGATGCCATGAACTGCAGACATTTTCTGTAAGGCCATGGAACATTCTTTCTGTCTCTGCTGCCATGTTTTCTTCCAGTCTTCAGTTTTCCAGAATATTCTCTGTTACTTTGCCAAAGGGTGTCTCTGATGGGACAAAGAGAGGAGTAACGTCACATGTGTGAAGGAGGAGCCCTAGGGACAGGTGATAGTATGTTGTGGGGTGTGTGGGGCTTCTCTGTGGATTCTGGTAGTGTTAGCAGGAATCTTGGACCTGTGGGAAATTGTGCTACCGAAGTAGATGCACGTTTCAGGCTGTGGGGCTGTGACTCTGCATGCTTTCCTCATTCGTTAGAAAAATAATTGTGAACATATTTAAATATGTGAGGCATCTAAGGAAAAAGTTACCACCAGCATACATTTTTTATTTTATTTATTTATTTATTTATTTATTTATTTATTATTAATTATTATTGTAGTTTAAAATTCTTTCACCAAATACAAGGACATTCACAACTATAATGTGTGTTCCTGACCAGTTTTGTGGCTGTGGCTTATTCAGTGGTCAGCACCTTGCTGAGAGTCTAGCTCAGAGCTTTCTGTCCACCCTGAGCTCTGGGCATGCAGAGTCCTTCGACTCTGGCTTTCAGACTGGGACTAAGACTGCCAACCCCTAAAGTGAGGTGTGCTCTTCTTGATCATTAATAAAGTTTGCTCTTTGGGGTCAGATTTGGGTCAGCTTTGGTTTAGGATCCTGAGAAGTCTTATAAAAGAAAGAAAGAAAGAAAGAAACAAACAAACAAACAAAAAACCCAGGAAACTGGATCGACTTTGCACAGCAAAGGGTCCTTGGAGCCCTCAAGGAGACCTAGGTATGGTTCACAAAGCTCCCACGTTATTATGTTTGATTTACAAAAGAAATTAAGCCCATTTCCACACCTTGTGCGTGTGTGTGTGTGCGTGTGTGTGTGTGTGTGTACATAGAAGGAACATTCAACTTTGGGTAGTCCACCGTGTTTCTGAAACTTGTTTCTTGCTGGCCTGAAACTTGTCAAGTAGGCTAGGTGTATATGGTGGCCAGGGAATGCCAGGTATCTTCCTCTTTGACACTGGGATTGCGAGTGGAGGCCACCATGCCATCTTTCGAATAGACTCAGGGGATGGAATTCAGGTCCTCATGATCTTTACCCACAGATCTGCCTCCCTGGAACCATTTCCACATTTGAACGGGTCCACCATCACTCCTGCCGCAGTGCCGCCATGCACGCCTGCCCTGTTCCCCACTCAGTGGCACCATACACCGCCCTGGTCCCCACTAATATTTCTCCAATTCTCAGCTGCTTCCTCCACAGCCCATTTGCACTCTCGTGTGCTTAAATCCTTTCTCAAGCCTGTCACATTACCAACTCTCCAAAGGCAACATTGATGTCCACAGCCAATCGAATCAATCTTAAAGCCTTTCAAACTTAGCAGAGAATTAAAAACATTGGCAATTGTCATTGGAAGAGACCAGTCCTGGTCAGGGCTAGCTACAAAAACATTCCACCTGGATCAATAAAGCATTTTCCAAAGCAGACAAACAAACGACAGTAGTGTGAAGAAATCAACCAATTTACACTCTCTTTCTGGCTGGCTGGTTTCACTAAATGTTTAAGCAAGAAGATAATCACAGGATTTCTACAAAATCTTGAGATTGCACTGGATCTGCTCTGGACACCTCCCAACTGCAGGTGGCTCTGTGTTTCTGGTGGGCTACCCTTAAGCATCTCTGACAGATTGTATTTCTGCTTTACTGTTTGTTTCTTATGACCTTGGACTTTGTCAGTGTTTTTACCAGCAGCGGGGGTGTGGCAAGCAACTTTCTTACTGGAGGAGTTCTGATCTTACTTGCAAAGCAAAAGTGCTCAATCCCCCTATTGAAACAGCATCATGGAATTGTTTAACTTATACAACCTACAGAAAGCTTGGCGGAGGCAGGTCACTTTTCATCTGGACCCTGATTGTATTGGCTTTCACTAAAGTATCATAATTTATGTACTGTGATAAAAAAAAAGATTAACAAATTATATTTTTAGTCTGCAAAATGGAATATTTCAGAGGAACCCTGGGTCGGACACTCCAGTTGTCTTTTGTTCAGACTAGCCTCTGGTTGATTCAGACTCTGAGAAGTAGCCCAATAAAACAAACAATCAGAAGATAATTTTCATTTGGCATGGAGGTGCATGCTTGTAATCCCAATACTCTAAAGGCTGAGGCAGGAAGCTTGCTTCAAATTTGAGATTATCTTAAGCCACATGATGAGTTCAGGGCTAGCCTGGGATACATAGTGAACACTGTCCAAAATAAACATGAAAGCTAATAATAATAGTCAGAAATTAAACAAGACGAGACTTTCCTTTCTAGCCGTCTCATGAGCCCTAGGTTTGGGCTGAGAATCTGGCTTGGGTGCACAGCATTACCCACTCACACCTGGTCTGTAATCACAAAATGAGGACAGGGCTTAGAGTTAACTACCTTTGTTTGGGTCTTGCAGAGAGTGGCGCCTCTAAAATGAACTCCTTGCAGTCACAGTGAGGGGGGGTAGAAGGGGCAGAGAGCTGGTGTTTAATTTAGGCAGGTCTGGGCTACACTGTCTACTGATTGTTAGTGCAGTCCTCCAGTCGACGAATCAGAGCCTCAGCAAACTGATGGCTCTGCCAGGTGGGGCAAATGGCCTGCATCTAGGTTATGTCTCCTTCTTGAGGAGCACCCTTATCCATCCTTCTGTCCTTCCTTCCTTTCTTCCCTCTCTCCTTCCTTCCTTCCCTGCTTCCTTCCCTCTCTCCCTTTCTTCTTTCTTCCTTCCTTCTCTTTCCTTCCCTCCTTCCTTCATTCCCTTCTTACTTCCTTCTCTCTTTCCCTCCCTCCTTCCTTCCTTCTCTCCTCCCTTCCCTCCTTCTTTCTCTCCTTCCTTCCTTCCCTCTGTTCCTACTCCTTTCCCTTCTGCAGCAAAGCTCACGAACCGACTACCATAACCCCAGGGCTAGAGTTGGAACTAGCACTCAGTTTGGGAGAGCATTTGCCTTACATGCACAAGGCCCTGGGCTCCACTCTCATTTTGCAGTGCCAAACCAAACCAAACCAAACCAAACCAAACCAAACCAAACCAAACCTCCCTGATGTAGTAACACACACCTGCAATCTAGCACTTGAGAGATGGGAGCAGGAGAATCAAGAGTTCTAAGTCATCCTTATTTGCACTGTGACTTCAAGGTCAGCCCAGGCTATGTGGAGATCCTGTCTCAAAAAGGTGGGTGTTTGGAAAGATGGCTTAGAAGTTAACAGAGATCGCTGCTCTTTCAGAGGATTTGATTTAGGTTCCCAGCACTCATATCTGGTGGCTCCACATCATTGGCTCACAACAGCCTTAAACTCCAGCTCCAGGGGAACTCATACTCTTTCTTCCAGACTCAGCAGGCTCCTGCACACACACACACACACACACACACACACACACTCGAAGCGTTAAAAAAAAGGGGGGGTCAATCATTCCCTGATCTTTGCTAAAATATGGACACTGCACACAGAGCATGGTCTTATTTCTTGGAACAAGAAGGTTGGCCTGAACACCCACCACATGAAAATCATCCAGAGGCCGCTTGCCAGCAGAAAACAACCTCAAAAGTACGGAATGTAGAACTTGGAGCCCAAAACCACTTGACAGTGTCCCAAATAGGCTTGTCCTGACATGTTTGCAGGCTGAGCGGGCTTCAGCATTCCAGGCTTTTAAAAGAAATGTCTCCTGTTACAGCTGTGGGCTGCTGAGCCTCTTTCCACCCTGTGAATTCCAGGAATCCGGGAGCCCTGATTCTGGAGGGCGTCTGTGAAAGTACAAGAAATGACCTTTACCGCAGAAGCCACAGAGATGTCTCTTTCTGATTTCTGAAGAACAATTGAAATGAAGCAAACGGTACCCAGAAATGTGTCCCCATTCCAAACAGAATTAAAAAAACAAAAAGTATATTGTCAACCCACAGTCACACCCAAATAAATGAAAGCCAACTAGAATTGTAACAAATGTAACATTTCGCAGGATAGAACAAAGCCGGATGCTGGCGTTAAAAACACCTGAATTCCTACTCTCCCAAGGTCGTTTAGGAATGCAGGAAAAGGCCACACAAACTTTAAGGCAGCGAAATCCTGGGTGGGAATGCCCATGAAAACCTCACAACAAGTTTCCACATCCTGCTGACCTAGTCAGTGGAACGCCTGGCATGTACAGAACCCGCTTTTGTTTGTTGTTTGTGCAACTAAAAGGCCCCTTTTTGTTCTGTTTTGCAGGGTCATGGATCATCCTCCAGCAGTGTACGCCCTAGACCAGCACTCTAGCACCAAGCCAATATACCGTACCCCCAGCCGAGCAACTCGTTCCTAATCTTCGTTTCTGACATAGCATGCTTATGACACTTTGCTCATTAGATAGGCACATATTTTTAGTGCATATATCCTGGTCTGGTTAAGTAGCTCAGCACACAAAGTTTTTCACCACCAAGCCTGAGCTTCACTTCCAGGAGCTGCATGGAGTAGGAAAGAGAGAGCCAACTCCTGAAAGCTGTCGTCTGACCTCCACATGTGCACTAAAGCCAGGTAGTATGCATGTGCATACACACACAAATAAATAAATATGAATTATATATAGTAAATGTGTCATACATAAGATTCTGTGTGAGGAGAGGGAGATAAGAAAGGGTAATTGGGGGTGAATAGGATCAAAATATATACACAGGTGTGAGATTGTCACAGAATTGATTTTAAAACTTTAATTGTATGTATAGACATGTATATTAAGCTTCATATTTATATACATGTACATGCACATAGGTGCACTGTACACATGCATACATGATGTAAATAATGTAGTTTCTTGTAGAAAGAAAGGTTTGAGAGACTGGAGACCAAGCTCAGTCAGTAAAATGTGTGCTCTGCTAGCACTAAGACCTGAGTTCAGATGCCCAGAACCCATGTAAAAATGATGGGCATGGCAGTAACTCCAGTGCCTGGAAGACACAGACAGGAGGACTCCTGGGGCTCACTGGACAGCCAAATGAGATTGCTCCAGGCTCGGTGAGAGACCTTGTCTCAAAAAAAATAGGATGGAGAACTGAAGTCGATTCAAGCCTCCTCCCCATACATGCCCATATACATGCATGCATGCACATATGTGCACACACAAGCCTCATAGGCATATGTACTTGTAAGTACACACATACATACATCTATACAAAGGTTCCGGCACTTTCCATAAGCCGGGAGTGGATGACGCTGACACAGATGCTTCTCCTGTTTGGTTGAAACTCAGTATAGAAGGGAGTCCTGCATCTCTTCAGCAGAACTCAGAGCCCAAGCCAGCAGACATAAAGAGCTTGGCACAATGTTGCTGTAATGGGCAAGTGAAGAGTAGGCATTTAGTGGGGTCTTTGCCTTGCTCTGAGATCCCCTGAGGAGAGAAGAATATATGCTTTGGGTTTCTCAAGCTCTGAACTCTGGTTGTCTCTACCCCTAGTCTGAGAGACCAGAGCAGAAATAACATCCAGGCTGGCCGTCCTCTGCTCAAGAAAATGCTGGGCAGGCGTGTCCAAGTGGCCTGCACTGTGTCTCACAGCAGTGGTGTAAGCAGAGCCTTCTCCCCCCCCCCCCCCCCCCCCCCCCCGACAATCTCCTGCCGAGATATTTACATATATGTAAATAAAGAACCCAGGAAGAAAATACAAATCAGAGGTAAGTCACTATTAGTAGGCTAACAAGGGCACTCCAGCTTGGGCACCTGAATTCTAGCTATGGCTTAATTACATATTTTCTTTGCTTCCAGATAAATCCCTCTTTGCCTTGGTGCCTCAGTTGCCAGCTTCATAAAGGCAATGGCCAGGGTTAGTCACAGCCATTGAGGACAACACCTTGCTCTGATAATAAGACAGAGATAGATGGAGACAGGAGACACAATCAAAGCAGTGGAAACCTGCCGTCCTGTGAAGTACAAGACAACAGCCGGAGAGTCCACGTGTGTGTAGTTCCCAGGCATGCTTCAAAACCAACTTCCTGGCGTCGGAATTTGCTGGAAGGGCTGGGAAGCTTGCCAGCAAGTCCATCAAAGTTCATTTAGATTTGCATTTTCACCATGTGTGACATGCTTTTTAGTAAACAGACTCTCCTAGGCTGTCTCTCTAGGGGAGGGTACTTCACCGCTCTTTCCAGCAGTGTCTGCTTGCCGAGTTCAGGACTGGGAGAGCCACCCCTGCAGGCTTTCTCACTCCACGGGTGAACTTTAGCTAGGTTCTGATGTCCATGTTTTGCATGGCTTGCACTTTTCTTGGGATCACACAAGGGGAGGTAGGTGACTGTTCATCAATCACTGAAGTTAATGAAGTAAAAATTCCTCTTTTAATTTTTCTTTCTTTGGCATGGAGTTCTCTATACCTTCTCTTTTGGTTTCTGTTTTGTTTTGTTTTTGTTTGTTTGTTCTTGTTTTTCAAGACAGGTTTCTCTGCGTAGCCCTGGCTATCCTGGAACTTGCTCTGTAGATGAGCCTCAAACTCAGAGGTTTGCCTGCCTCTGCCACCTGAGTGCTGGGATTAAAGACACGCACCAACACTTCCTGGTGTCTCTGTACCTTTTAAAACTGACTAATGTCCCTCTTCTCCAACAAGTACTGGAGAAATAGTTGTACTGTTTGTTTTTCTGGACTTTGATACAGGAGATGCCATTTGAATATATGCCCTACACATTTGTGTGTACATTTGTGTGTGTGCATATATGTGTGTATTGTATATGTATATATTGCTCATATGGATGTGTGTGTGTGTGTGTGTGTGTGAATGTGCGTGCACATGAAGGCCACAAGTTAACCTCTAATGTTGTTCCTCAGGCATCATGTCCCTGGGTGTTGTCTGTTTTTTTCCCCCAGACAGGGTCTCTCACTGGCCTGGAGCTTGCCAGTAGGCTGGCTGGCCATGGAGCTTCAGATTTCCATGTCTATCTCTACCAGTGCTGGGGTTACAAAGTACTGCTTGACCAACTGAGCTGTCTCTCTAGCCCCAAAATGGTTGTTTTTAAAAAGCATCCTGCTGTTTTTTGTTTTTGTTTTGGCTAAGGACATAAGTAAACAGGCCAGCAGAGCTCCCTCAATACAGTCCATACTCTGCTGCAACATTCATTTGCAAAAATACATTTTTTAAAAATCTTGTCAAGATAAAAGTCAGTCTAGATTATTATATTGGCTAGCTTCTATCTCAAGAGAAGTCCTGATGATAGCAACGAAAGCTTGTTTGTATGTAGCCCCTTCCTAGCTGGGAACTTCCAGGTGGTTTCATGCATTTCTTCTTTCCGTACCCAGTAGCCCAGGGGTACTGAGCTGAGTGCCCACGGGCCAGCACTGGGTTCTCGAAATGAGAGCAGATAACATAGTGAGCACTCTCTCTGCTTTGGAAGAAACTCGTCACTAGAGCTGGGGAGCATATGCTCCAGCTTGGTGAATGTGATAAACACTTTACCACCCTGAATAACCTCAGAACCTTTCATCCTAATGGTAATAGCAATTTTTTTGTCTAAGGCAGATAAAAAGGCCAGAGCACGGTCAGACAATTGGATCAGGAGTTGAAGCAACTGCCATTTGCCCTCCATCTTCATTTGTTGTGAATATTAATTTTTCTTGATTTGAGGGTTTTGTGAATTATACTGGAATCTCCCCTTTTCATAAAACAGATAAAAGCAATAACTTTTTTTTTTTGAGACTGTGCTGCTCTATGTAGTTTGAGGGTAGCCTCAAACTCATGATCCTCCTGCCTCAGCCTCCTGTATTCTGGGTTTACAGCATATACCCCCACACCTGGCTTCTATTTTTGCTTATATTTAGAAATGTGAATCCTCTTTTGTAGTGGCCCCAAAACTGTGGAAAAAGCAAAAGCATATTCTAGACTGTAAAACTTTATTGGAAGCTATAATTTTTTTTCTCGTATTTTGGTTTATTTGTTTGTTTTGAGACAGGAACACACAACCCAATGGCTTGAATTTGCAACCTTTCTTTGCTTTCCTTTCTGTGACAGAATCTTACTATATGTAGACCAGGCTGGCCTCAAACTCACGAGCTTCTCCTGCATCTGTCTCCGAGTGCTGGGATTACAGGCTTGCTCCACCAAGCCCAGCCTGCAAAACATATTCCATTTCTTTGGTTATGTGAGTGCATGGCTATTGTGTGTGTGCATACCCATGCCATAGTGCATGTGTGGAAGTGAGAGGACCACTGTGGTGAGTCAAATGTCTCCTTCTTCCTTGTGGTTCTGGGAAATCAAACTCTAAGTCGGCAGGCTTGGTAACAAAAGCACCCTTCCCCATTGAGGCATCGTGGCAGCCAAGTCAGCCCATGGGACAGAACGTGTGCTTGAAATATCTTCCTAGAATGTCTC
This sequence comes from Montemys delectorum, assembly GCA_019843815.1. Lineage (NCBI taxonomy): Eukaryota > Metazoa > Chordata > Mammalia > Rodentia > Muridae > Montemys > Montemys delectorum. Next base: position 41,644 of record JADRCD010215803.1, on the reverse strand, counting down.
TATGAGAGATGCAAGAAATATCACGTCATCACTTACTATCTGTGGCCTTCAGAGCTGCAGCAGCGTTTGGTTATCTCAGCTCCCTTTGTAGGACTGAATGTGACTGTGGCAAATGTTCGTTTTTTTTTGTTTTTTGTTTTTTTTTTAAGCCGGAAAGCTAATGAGAGGATACTGGGCTTTTAATACATTCAAACGTTGTCCACACGTCTTCCTACAGCTTATCTTTCAAAGGACTCCAGGCAGTGTGTTAGCTAGACACAAAAACCACAGCCAGCTAAGAACACTCCCTCCAGCTCCTTTCCAAAAGCCAATAGAAGGGGGCCCTGGCTCCAAGGCTATTGAATCTCTTCCAGGTCTCCTGAAATTTTCCTTGCAGATGGAACAAGGGTATGACTTCAGTCTCTCCTTTATCTGTTTTCCCTACACACCCTCCCCCCCCCACACACACTACCTTTTGCTTGAGTCGTTAAATTCCAATATCCCTGTAGTTAACATACCTCGAGACCCCAGCTCTGCTCTAGTTGGGGACCTGTATGGCTATAGACACAGCTGATGTGTGCTTATAAAGCTTCCATGCTTTGACCTGGCCTGGTCTATAGACGCTCCACACTCAACTGCTTTTCTAATACTAAATATCTGCTCACACAATGGAGGGTGGCTTCGAGGAGGTCCATCACAGGGAAAGCACTTAAAAATCTGTGAGATAACTCCACAAATGCCATGGCTTAGAAGAAAGGCTCTCGAACTAGTTCTAAAAGGTTTGTTTCTGTTGTCGTATTTATAGTTTGTGGAAATGTATTCATATTAACAGGCTCTTCTGGTTTTACACACACAGGCGCGCGCGCACACACACACACATACACACACACACACACACACCTATGTGCTTTTGCCAAAGTCAGTGAGGTGGGCAGCGCCACCCACAGAAATGCAAACAACATGTGCCACATTATTTTCTCCTTTGTGGAAGCTGAGGTCAGAGGTGAGAAGGCCTTACTATGGCTTATTTTTTTTTTTACATCATTTTTGTTAGAGAGAGAGAGAGAGGGAGGGGGAGGAGGAGGAGGAGGAGGAGGAGGAGCGGGAGGGAGAACACATGCGCACATGAGTACAGACACATTTAAGAAGGTAAGAGTCAAACCTCAGGTATCCATCCTTGCCTTCCATCTTGTTTGAGACAAGGTCATTTGCCCTTTCTTGTTTAGTACCACAGGTCCTTGAGCTTCTTCTGGGGAGTTCTCCTGTCTCTGAACACTAAGATTATGGCCACAGAGTGCTTGGCTTCCATGGGTCCTGGTGATTCCAATTCAAACCCTCAGGCATAGGCAGCAAGTGCTTAGCTACCTTGCCTGCTCCCCTAGTCCTCATGATGATTGTTACTTAAAGCTGCCCTGTATGGAGGGGGAGCCATCAATCCATGTCTGGATACAGGGTGGAGTTCACAAATTCAGGATGCCATGGCATAAAGCATCCTTAATTCCACTGGAGTCCTGAAGGCAGAGCTCCACGTGGGTGTTCTCGTAGCACCCTGTCCTGTAGACTGTGGGTCCAGGGCTTCCTGCAAGCACAGGGCTCACCTCTACTGCAGCGAGGCCTGTGGAGGAGATTCACAGTTCTGATGTTAATGTCCAAGGTTGTGGTTATAGGCTGAGATCTGTTTTGCCCATGGATGTAGGCATTAGAATCCTTTCCTATCCCCCTAAACAGATCTGTATTTAAAAGGAGAGCTCTTTGGAATTAAAGCCAGGAAAACTGTTGCTCGTCTAGTCTCCACAGAACCCCTCCCTGTAGAGTATTTCCTTCAGTGCTTAAGACAAATCACAAGTTTTCCATGTTCTGAATAAGCGCCAGCCTCAATCCACCGCATCTGCCTGCCTGTCCACTAAGGAATGCACACACAGATGCTACAGCCAATCCTGTAACCTTGACTCTGAGCAGCAAAGCTCATCCTGACTCTCTTCTGGGAGGACCCGGAGCCTTAAGCAAGAGGGCAGTCTACGTGACTAAAACATACCAACTTCCTCTTTCATAAGTCATCACATGGTGAGCTACAATTACAATTCCTGCCTTGTCTGTGCGAATTGCAGACGCATTGCCTCACCCTAGAAACCCCGCTCCTGTGTGTGGAGGAGGCAGGCTGTAACTCCAGCAGCAGCCGCTTTGGACAGGATCCAGCTCTAGTCTGCACCAGGAGGGAGGGCAGTGGGTGGAAGACAGAAACAAAGCTATGTTTACTTAGCATACATCTATTTAAAAAAAAAAAAAAAAAAGGGCTCCGGAGTTACATGAAAGGCCAGGCGGCATGAAAGGCTGTTGATACAGTATAAGGAATTGCTGCCCTGGATCCAGGACCTGCCTTAACCCCCTGGAGCCGGGTTGCTTTTTACGGAGGACAGCCCAGATCTAAAATAGCCTTTCCATTTTCCAGCAGGCAGGCATATCTGGGGTGGTGATTGGGGGGGGGGGGGGGAGTTCTAACAGCTCAGTTTCGACATGAAGCCAGGGTGAAATACAAAGGAAATGCCGGTCTTTTGGAGAAGTAAAGCTCCATTTAGCATTTCTCAAGGCAGACATTGTACCTCAGTAATTCTATTTTGGGTTGTAGTGGCGGCTTTCCCTGGAGAGGGCATTGAGGGCCGCTGGTAGGTGGACCGAGTATAATCAGGCCACGCTTTCATGCGAGGTTCTGCTCTGGTTTAATGTTTCGGTGCCTGCCTAGTGGGCCATCTCTTAGGGCACTGAGATGACTCTGCAGTCAGGGCAGCTTCATCTCCACTCAGGATCTCCACGGTCAAAATCACGTGCTCAGATGAGTGACACAGGGTCTTGGAAGAGACTGACCAGACTGACAGGTCCTGGAGCAGGTGCCCAAACCAGCTGGCACCAGCTGCTTCTGGGAATGGATCCGGGTAGGCCCCATTCCAGGCTTGGAGAGGGTGAGGCAGGCTTGTGACTGGAAGGGGAGATGGGGAGGCCCTTGACACAGATGTACCTTCTCTGGAAAGCCCCGAGAGAGACGTTCAAGGTTAGCCTGTGGACGCCCCTGGCATCTGGCGTTAAGCTTTCTGTGCCACCTCCAACAGGTTTATTCTTGTACCCTAAACAGCTCCCTCGGCTGCTTCTCTATGGGGCGTGTTTCCTCTTGTGGCTATTCTTTGAAGCAACCTGGCATTTTTCAATAGCAGCAACCAGAGAAAAAAAAGTCAGCAGATTTTTTTTTCCCTCCCTTTCCACCTTCCAATCCAGTTGTAGGAAAGCTAATGTTACCCTGTTCTTCCTACACTTAACCAGCCCATTCCAGTCTTGGGGAGAGAGGCGGACCTGCGTTGTTCCCCACAAAAGCAAAGGCGGCTCTTACTCAGAGCCAACTGAGCGTGTAGGTCTCAAATGAGAGCCTGACTGATCGACCACAGACAGCACACACCAGTCCCTGCTCCCTACCAAAGTGTACAACTCGGTGTTCCGTCCACTCTGGGCAGCCCGCACTGCCCACCGTGCAAGGGAGCACCGAAGCGAGGCGGCCAGGCGCGTCTGTGCCCACTGGGCTAAGCCGGATGGTACACCAGAGAGCCAAGTCCACCCGCCAGCGCACGCCCTAGGCACAAAGGGGGTTAGCGCGCGCCCGGAGTTGGCCACTCCAAGTTCGGCCCAGTGGAGGTGGTGGGGCAGGGCCTACTAGCAAGAGACCGGGGGCGGATCCTGAGCCGTGACGCGGCGCGCTGCAGTGCCCAGATCCCTGGAATGTGCACTAGCTCGGCGCGGCCCCAGGGCCCGCGGCGCTGGGCACGTCTTATGTGGAGCTTGCGCAGTGGCGGCGTCCCTTGCCCACGTCACGCGCTCGCTGCACAGACCTACATAAGACGCTGGGCGGCGGCGCCTGCTGAGCCTAGGGGTTGTGCGTTCTCTTTTCAGTGCACGCGCAAAAGAGGGCCGGGCTTGCCTGAGTGCACCAGGCGGTTCGGAGTTTGTAAAACTTAAAGGGGCAGCGACTGTGTGCTGTTGCTTCCTCGACCAAAACAGGGCATAGTGCTGATGGCGTGCGCGCGCCCAGCTGAAGCCAAGCGAGGCTCTTACAAGCAAAGTCCAAAGTGCGCCTCGCTCTGCTCCAAATTCCATCCCGCCAGTAACCAAGTGACAAAGTGGCGTTGCGTGTAAAATAAAACAGTTTGCACAATGTAATCAAAAGAACACGGCCGTGGGGCGGAGCATCCTGGCTGGGTAGGCGGGTGATACGGGACTCGTGGGGACCCAAACTGCACACCTGCGGCGCTAGGGCCGCGTGAACTCGTCTGCGCCCCAGTCCCTGCGCGCACGCGATCGAGAAACGGAAGAATCCAGGGTGGCGCGCGCGAGAGCGCAGAGGGAGGGAGGGCACACGGGGCCGCGCGCGCCAGGGAGGGAGGGGGCCGCGCAGGCGCCGTGCGGAGCTGTCGAAGAATCAAGTCTGTAGAAGTGGAGCGGCCGCGGCGGCAGCAGCAGCAACAGCGGCGGCGCAGGAGCTGAGGCGCAGTGGGTGCTGTGCAGCGGCCGCGTTGGGGCCTGGGACCGAGCCGCACGCCGCTGCGCGCGGCATGCCCCGCCGCTCGGGCTGAGCTGCCCAGGCGGCTGCCCCGCGTCCCCCGTCCCTCGCGCGGCTCTGCGCCCCCGGCGCCACCGCGACCTGCTGCGCTCG
>JADRCD010215803.1:13914-31972 GCA_019843815.1 Montemys delectorum | reverse complement strand
CCGCCGCCGCTAGTCGCGCAGACGCGGGCTTGGGCCGGCCGGCGCGCGCGCGCGGGGTCCGCGGGGGGCGGCGGCGTCCCCTCACCCGGCTCCTCCTGCGGCGCGGCGGGCTGTGCGGACATGGCCGCGGCGGTGGCGGTGGCGGCCGCCTCTCGGCGCCAGTCGTGCTATCTGTGTGACCTGCCCCGCATGCCCTGGGCCATGATCTGGGACTTCACGGAGCCCGTGTGCCGCGGCTGCGTCAACTACGAGGGTGCCGACCGCGTGGAGTTCGTCATCGAGACGGCGCGCCAGCTGAAGCGTGCTCACGGCTGCTTCCCGGAGGGCCGCTCCCCGACCGGCGCACAGCCCGCAGCCGCCAAGCCACCGCCACTGTCGGCCAAGGACCTACTGCTGCAGCCGCCGCCGCAGCTGGGCCACGCGGGCGCCGAGGCCGCGCGCGCTCAGGCCATGGAGCGCTACCCGCTGGCGCCGGATCGTGCCCCGCGCCTGGCCTCCGACTTCAGCACGCGTGCGGGTGCAGGCCTCCCACAGTCGGCCGCGCCGCAGCCCGCGCCGGCGAACGGCATCTTGGTGCCCAACGGCTTCTCCAAGCTGGAAGAGCCACCCGAGCTGAATCGCCAGAGCCCGAACCCTCGGCGAGCACACGCCGTTCCTCCCACCCTGGTGCCTCTGGTGAACGGTTCCACCGCGCTGGGGCTGAGCGGCCGTGCTGCGGCCACACTGGCCGCGGTGAGCGGAACCCCGGGCCTGGGAGCTCAGCCCGCCGAGTTGGGCACCCACAAACGCCCGGCGTCTGTGTCGAGCGCGGCAGCGGAGCACGAGGCGCGCGAGCCTAGCAAGGAGAAGGCGCAGCCCGCGCACCGGAGCCCGGCCGACAGCTTATCCAGCGCGGCCGGGGCGAGCGAGCTGAGCGCCGACGGTGCAGGCAAAGGCCGCGCGCCCGGGGAGCAGGACTGGGCCAGCAGGCCTAAGACGGTGCGGGACACGCTCCTGGCGCTGCACCAGCACGGCCACTCGGGGCCCTTCGAGAGCAAATTCAAGAAGGAACCGGCCCTGACTGCAGCAGGCAGGTTGTTGGGTTTCGAGGCCAACGGGGCCAACGGGTCTAAAGCAGGTAGGGGCGGCTGTGGGTCGAGGGGAGAAGGGATGGAGGGCGTGGAATTAGAGGCAGCGCTTGCGCGCCCGCCCACCCGTGTGTGTGTGTGTGTGTGTGTTTGGTGGTGGTGGGGATCCATTCTTCCATGCACAGTTTTGCCTTAGTCCAGAAACAACAAACAGCCAACTTCCTGGTCGGCCTGGGGCTGAACCAGAGCTTAGTGGCAACGTGGTTCCTCTGCTGAACCAGCACGACAGGGATGAGTCAGACTGGGTTGATAGGCAGCAGCGACACGGGGTTTTCCTTTCCCAGCACATTCTTGGATGGAAGCGTGAGGGCAGCAGCCACCCTTTAACCTGTCTGCTAAATGCAGTCACATGAGCTGGTTTGGGCTTGGAGCCTTTCAGGCAGGCTCCTGTGGACTTAGCTTTTCCTTGGAAGTAGTGTGCAGGCTCAAGAGCCCCTTACTGGGGGAAATGATTGAAGCTTCGTTGCAGAACTAGGTGTGTTTTTGGAGATGAGAGGTGTCTCTCTGGGGGAACGTTTCTATTAATGTGCCTTTTCTTCCACACTTGCTTCTTTGCAGTTGCAAGGACAGCGAGGAAAAGGAAGCCTTCTCCAGAACCGGAAGGGGAAGTCGGGCCCCCTAAGATCAACGGCGAGGCACAGCCTTGGCTGTCCACTTCCACAGAAGGGCTCAAGATCCCCATCACCCCTACATCCTCTTTTGTGTCTCCACCACCCCCTACTGCCTCTCCTCATTCCAACCGGACCACACCGCCTGAAGCGGCCCAGAACGGCCAGTCGCCAATGGCAGCCCTGATTTTAGTAGCAGACAATGCTGGGGGCAGTCACGCCTCGAAAGATGCCACCCCGGTTCACTCCACCACCAGGAGGAACAGCAGCAGCCCGCCCTCTCCCTCCTCTATGAACCAAAGAAGGCTCGGCCCCCGAGAAGTGGGGGGCCAAGCCACCGGCAGCACTGGAGGACTGGAGCCGGTGCACCCCGCCAGCCTCCCAGACTCCTCTCTGGCAGCCAGCGCCCCCCTGTGCTGCACCCTCTGCCACGAGCGGCTGGAGGATACCCACTTTGTGCAGTGCCCGTCAGTCCCTTCGCACAAGTTCTGTTTCCCTTGCTCCAGACAAAGCATTAAACAGCAGGGCGCTAGCGGAGAAGTCTATTGCCCGAGTGGGGAGAAATGTCCTCTGGTGGGCTCCAATGTCCCTTGGGCCTTCATGCAAGGAGAGATTGCTACCATCCTCGCTGGCGATGTGAAAGTGAAGAAGGAGAGAGACTCGTGACTTTCTGCGTTCAGAAAAGCCCATGGTTACCCTTAACTCAAACTTGTTGAACTGTATATAGATCTCCATATATATATATATATATATATATATATAAATATATATATCCAAGACAAGGGAAAATGTAGACTTCATAAACATGGCTGTATAATTTTGTTTTTTGAATACATTGTGTTTCTATATTTTTTTTTTTGACGACAAAAGGTATGTACTTTAAGGCATTTTCTTCTTTTGTTAACGTTGTTAGGCTGTCTGTGTTTGACTCTTCAGGTGACAGTTGCTGTTCTATGTAGGCTGCGACTTGGCTGCTTTTGACTTTTTGGGTTTTTTGTTTTTAAAGAGCACTTGGCAAACAAATGCTTCTAGCCGTATTTGTATGCACTTATTTTAAAAAAGAAAAAAGAAAAAAAGCCAAATACATTTTTTTCCGACATTGTAAGATTGCCTTACTGTCTGTCATTTCTCCTCACTGGCCTCTCTCAAGGCTGGAGGCCAGTTGGTGGAGGAGAAAGGAAGTGAGTGGAAGGGGACACCTGTCAGAAGGGCATGCCTCCCTTCCCCCCCGCCCCCCCCCCCCCCCCCCCCCCGGAAATGTCACCCACCTAGCAGGCCCTCTCCCAGGGAGGGAAAATGGGGTTTGAATCTTGCCACAACGGTTCAGCTCTTGCAATATTGGTCGTCAGAGGTGCTGCCGAAAGATTGTTTGCAACATTGTGTGTTCGGGTGGTTTTCATTCTTGTTGTTATTTTGCTTTTTAATCGAAGGCAAGCTAGCCGGTGGTCACTCTGCTCACGTGACCAGCTGAAAGCTTTCAGTGCTGCGAGGGAGCTCCTCCTCGGTTGCCCCACGGGTGGTTCCAGCTATAGAAGTAGTTGTCAGGGTGGTGTGGAAATCAGGTAGCATTCCTGCGGACTCCCAGCTCAGCTCTGCGAGTTCCTTCCTGTTGCAGGCTGGGTGAACTTGTGGGATTGGATTCATGTCTGTTGCGTGTTTTCTTCTGTTCCGGTGTGTTTCTTCGTCTACCTTGTCCAGTTCTTGCCTGTGTGTTGTCCCCGTTGTGATGAGTGCTTACTGCAGGGTGGACGTTGACAGTTCCAGCCCTGGGTGCTGCCAGGAGGACCTGTGGGCATGTCAGTGGTGGGGCCCAGTGTGAGTAGAGGAAGCCTGCAGTTTTTCCTTAGGTGTGTCTCAAATACTAAGAGAAAAAAAAGAACACCTAGTGAGAACTACATATCTGAAGGGATTTTACATAACAAGTCCCACCTCTGACTATTTTTAGAAGCCTCTTGTAAACTAATTTCTTTTGGTCACTCTTCTGCCTTAGTGAAGTGATTGTCTTTAATGTAAACAACAACAGGTCATTAGCTATCAGTAGTGGTGCCCTTAGTGACACTGGGTTTGTGGGGTTTTCTTCTTTGTGCTGTTTTGGTTTACTGTCAACAGGAACACTACCCTAAACCCTGACATGCAGGTGTTTGTAACTTGGCCTTGTAGGCTCAATCATGGCTTCTAAGTCTACTATGGTTTGTGTGTTGTTCACAACCTGGCTTCTATTTTAATTTGAAAATAGAGATTATCACCAGCTTGACATAATTTCTAGTTACTTAGTTTTTGGTGGGTTTTTGTTTGTTTGTTTGTTTTTTTGTTTTTTACCATTTTTTTTTTCCTAACCATATATATAAAGATGGTTTCTTTAGGAGTCAAGTTACTAACACTTGACACTGCACCAAATACAGTATTTCTTGTCGGGTTTTTCTTGAGTGCACCTCGTCCTCTGGGTTCTTGTTACCAATTGTGGTGTTACAGACAGGCTTGCGTGATAGGCCAGCTTGGTCCTTACTGTGACTCAGGTCCGACTGGTCTCTCCGTGGCAGATGTACAGAGAAAGGAGAGTCAGTTCACTTGCCCATGAAGACATTTCTGAAGGGCCCAACTATTATGGTCTGTACTATAAATGTGTTTCTAAGCACTTTATTATAAATTGGAATTTGGCCTCATAGATGTTACAACTAGATTAGTCATTTGACCTAATTTGCCACGGCTGTCTGTAATCTCAACACAGATAAGGTCTCCAAAACACAAGAATAAAGAAACATCCTGCTGAATGGGAGAAGTCTGTCCAGCCGCAGAAACAGCCCCCTGTGGTTTCTCTACTAGTAGCAAGGCGGCCAAACCTGACCAGTTTGAAAGGGGCTGTAGTTTGAGATTAAGGGTGGGTTTCAGAAAGCTTGCAGCTAAAGTGTTGTCCTGGAGGGGGTGGGGTGGGGTGGGGGGGAAATCTTCTCTGGCCTACTCTGAAACTGGTCACATGGGGACGTGTGTTGATCTTTTCTTGTCCTGGACACTGTGGATGTAGTCCACAGCTGGGTAGAAATGCCGGATTCCCAACACTGCTTCAGCTGTGACTTTTGATGCTCCGCATACTGGGGGATGGGGTTGTCAGGCTAATTTTTTGTTTTTGTTTGCATTAACAGTTACAGAATTTAACAGATAAGAGTTAGTGTCTTTCATGTGGCCTCACTCTGGAGTTACGAGAACATATCCATGGTTTACAGCTTTTCTATATACCTTTCCCTGGCCACCAAGTATTTTGAAAGTGTGCCACCTTTCAACCTTTGCTTTAGTTTTTCTTTTTTTTACGTTGAAGGTGATAATTTTTCTATATATGATGAAACTCAATGTCTACTGAAATAACTGTAATCTTAGCTATCAACGTTATATTTTAAAACCACGCTATGGAGATATCACCTGCGTTCTGTCATTTGTCAGATTTACAGTACCTTTTTTTTTTCTTTTAGCATTAAATAAAAATAAAATTGGGAGCACTGAACGTTTTCCGAGGCCTTTTTTTTTTTTTTTTATAAATTTTTTAAAATCAAGCCCAGGGTGACTGTTGTGATCTCTAGACTGAGGGGTTTGTGGGGTTGGGGTTTTCAGGACAAGTAAGATAAAGGGCAGCTCTGGGAGCAAGGAGCCAGGGGGAAAGGGCAGAGGGAGAGGGGCATAGATAGGATCAGAGCAGAGGTCATCTGGGAAGTACTTGTTTGCTTTGTAGCTGGCAGCAGAGCCACTCAGTAAGAGTGGGTTGGAAGGAATAGATGGCGGCGGGGACACTGAGGTGCCTGTCCTGACCTGGATCTGCTCTTTGAAAAGTTTTGTGATAGCCAACATCTTGGGCCATAGACAAGTACTCTGGTGAGGGTTGGGTGGGTGGGGTCTACATGCCGGAAAGCTGTAGAATGAGGTGTAGGTAGACAGCCATCTCAGAGGCTTGTTTAGTTGTGAATCCCCATGAGTTTTTAACTGGTGCTCATCACCACATAGTAGGGAATTCCTGCAGGGTACACTGGGGTTTTTTTTTGTTTTGGTTTGGTGTTTTGGTATTTTTAGGGTTTTTGGTTTTTTTGGTTTTTTTTTTTTTTTTTTTTTCCATTGCTTGGCCTGTGGTAGGGAAGGCTCCTGTGATAGTGAGCTGTAAAACTTAGGAAGAGTTCAAGGCTAGAAATACACAGTTACAGTATATTTTAAGATGACATCAACAGCATCTTTTGGGGGGGGTCCTGTGACTTGTGGGGAGGCTATCCCATATATATTTAGGTTTTTTCATTAGTAGTCCACAGAATGCATTTTTGAAAAAGCAATAAATGACTTTTTCATGTAATAACAAGAAATAGGCTAAACTTAGCTTTGGTTTTCTTGGAAATGCTAGATTTATGTTTGTTTGTTTATTTATTTATTTATTGTGACACAATGTCTCTTCCAGAAGTCACTTTAAAACAAAAACAAAAACTTAAATGCCTCCCAAGATCAGTGATTACATCTAGCTCTTCAGTTAAGTAGACTAGGTTCTTGATGTGGGGAGGAAAGGGTTGAAAAAAGTTGGGGAATCCTGATTTTGAGACAAAGTCTTCCACTGTTCAATGTTTCTGTACGTGATTTATAGATCATCTTATTTTATGAGTGAAATGCCCACCTTCCTGATTACGCATGGAATCCTCCAGCAAAACGTTTGGGTAGGCTACCATTGGACTCAAGTCACCCTCATCTGCCTGCCTTCTCTTGATAGGAAGCTAGAAGACATGTTTCTCCTTGGTCACAGACCAAGGTCAGATGCTCAGTGAATAGACTCATACCTATTTCATCACCTAGGGTTCTAGATGCAGCCCGTGGTTAACTCCTTAAGGGCTGCTGCTTAGGCCCATACTACCAGAATTAAGTAGAGTAGAAGCAGAGATACAAAGTTCCCAGACTGTCAATCATGCAGGTCCCTCCTTCCTGTTTCCTGTTTTCTGGGGACAGCCTGCATCTTCACCAGAATGAATGCCCTTCTTACACACACACACACACACACACACACACACACACACAACCATGTAGCTTTTAAATTATGTAAGAAGAGACTGGAAGTTGGAAATGATGGGGTTTATGGATTACCCACTGGATACCTCTGAATTCCCAGCTAAATACAAACTGGGGGTATCACACTCCCCCTGCTGATAGTTATTAAGACTGAAGAGTACATCAGCGGTGGAGTGCTTGTCTAACGTGCATGAGGCCCTGGGTTCAGTTCCCAAGACTGAAACACCTCAGTCGTGGGCTTTTTAACCCAGCAGTGTCACCTGCCCCCATGCCAGCCCTATTTGACACCACTTGCCTTGGATTCATTTCCAAAGTACTACAGCTCTTTAAAAAAAAAAAAAAAAAAAAAAAGATTACAAAATTGTGTTTGTAGGGTTCCTGTGTCTGGTGTGTTTAAATCACAACATAGTGCCCTCTTGGTTGGACATCAATATAAAGCAGTCCATGCAATGAGAAAGTACCATAGAGACATAACGGTTTTTAATCATTTGGACACAGTACCATAAAGACTGGGGTTTGTTGGTTTTTTTTTTTTTTTTTTTTTTTTTTTTTTTTTTTTTTTTTTTTTTTTGGTTTTTGTTTGTATTTTGAGACAGTCTCATTTTATAGCCTGGAACCTGCTTTGTAGACCAGGCTGGGCTCAACTCAAAAGTGATCTGCTGCCTCCAACCTCCTGAATTCTGGAACTAAAGGCCTGTGACAACACACCTGGTTAAAAAGTGACCTTTTATTTTGAATTGAAAAAGCCAGTCGAATAACTGTTAGCATGGCATAAGTCTCTTGTGTGATACCACTTTAGATGTGTCTGTGGAGAAAAGAAGCTGGCTCTCTATAATGCACACTAACTCAAAAAAAAAAAAAAATCAGACAACATCCTTCCAGGGGGAGTAGAATCTACCCCAAGATCATTGGAAACACCTCTAGATGGATTAGATCCAGAGACCACAATGACAGGATTTCCAGTGAGAATTCAGAGCATCGGGTACTGGCTGGCCTTTGAATGGAGCTGTAGAACTGGGATCGTAAAAATACACACACAGTACATCCTCCACAGTGAGCTAACCCATCATGTATAGGGTAATACCGCCATATTTGAATATTTCTAAATATAGTGTACATTTTGTGCAAAATAACTTGTTACATAACCTGGAGATCTTACCCCTTAACCACTCTTACTTAGCAATTAGCGATACTAAGGAAGTATCATTAACAGTTCAGATGCTCATCAGGGGACAGGGACCAGGTGCGGAGGAGTCAAGCTTTGTTGGATGAGTGTAGAGGCAAGACAGTTATTTAGGTCACTGCAGATTTCTCTGCTACTTAGTAAACATCTTTCCTGCTGCAGCTCAGCGTCTTCTGAGCTGTATGTGTGTGTGGTAGCGGTGTCTCCAGGAAAACAAAACAGAAACAGCATTTCAGCACAGCTGAGGGCCTCCATTTAGCTTAACATTTCTTGGTTGGTTTTTGTTTTCTGTTAGCCCTGGCTGCCCTGGAACTCTATTGTAGGAAAGACTGGTCTCGAACTCCTGGAGATCCAGCCTCTGCCTCCCAAGTGCTGGGATTAAAGATGTGCACGACCACTGCCTAGCTTTTTGTTGTTTCTTTTTAAAATGAGACGGAAGTTATGTTCTCTTATGATTTTTAAGTATGCTGTCAAGAGATCTGCAGAACACAGGAAGGGCTATTCCAATCTACCTTATAGCCAGCCATCTTGGATTGAGTAGCTACTGGGAAAAGGCTGTTGGGGGTTGAGGTAGTGCTCCACCCAGGCTGTTACCCTACTTTGTTATTTGCGCTGCCAACAGCAATTCAGTTAGCCTTTTGGGCAATAAAAGATAAAGATTTATTGTACTCCATATACAACTGAAATCAGAATTTCACAGGCGGGTCACAGTCGTTAGAGACTGTTCTAATAAGCACCATATGGGTGTCTGTACCATTCTTTTTAGACACCCCCCCCCAAGCAGGCACCTCAAGCTACACCCTAATTTAGATCCACTTGTGAGGTTAGGGTCAAAGCCACCGGGTGGAACCCTTCTCTTGGCCAAGGGCACAGTGGACAGGTTGGTCCACAGGAGGCTCCCTTACCTTCCATGAGTGTTGGAAATAGAGTAGAGGCTAACTCTACACACGAGAGAATGGAGTGCCCTAGAATTTATATACCAAGCCACAGCAGCTTTCTGACCTAAGAACTCAAGATGGGCATGCGCACAATGCGTGCATTGTGCAGCCTACAACGGCCATGCTTTGGCTGAGCATCAAAGCGGCTGCGTCGGGTCGCATCTGCGCACAATCGCGGAGCCCCGGGTCGCACCGGGCGGGGTCAGGCTAGGGCTCTTCCTTTTCCCCTTTTAACTTTGCGTGGCAGTTTGGAAACAAGGCATGTTTTAAAAAGAAGCCCCAGTCGCTGTTAGAGAAAGAAGTAGGTCAGGCCCACGAGGAACACACGGAACTGAACTCGCCGCCTGAAGGAGGCTTCCATTCCCTCTCATCCATGACCGCAGATGGGCACGTGGAGGCTCCGGTGTGCCCACTGCACGAGCGCCTGTCCAACTCTGTGCCTGCTTCACGAGCCTCCACCACGTCCCACGCACACTCGGCTCCACTCTGTGCCCCACGCCCCGCCCCACTCCGCGATCCTCGCCCCAATCCACGGACCACTTCCCCACTAAGCAGTCCCCTCTCCACCCTGTGCGTCCCGCCCCACTGCACGGGCGGCGCCCCGCGCCAGCTGCGGCGCTAAAATTAGCATCCCGCGCGTGAGTTGGCGCCCGCAGGAATGCGCGCGCAGGCCGGGGCTGCGCGTGCTGCACCAAATAAAGTCAAAGGCTCGTCTGGCGAGGGGGGCGCTGGCGCCTGGGGCCCCGAGGGTCAAACGCGGCTGCTTGAAGCCGCCAGCGGGTGCTGGGGAGGATTTGCGAAGTTTACAGAAACCTCCGGACAAAAGCTGCCCAAATGTCACTCCGTTTTTGGAAACCATCGTGCCGGGGGTTTTAGGGCTGTAGCTATAATAAGCCAAATGTTTCATGCTGGTGCTATAAACATACGTGTCAAAGGGGCGTCCGTGTGAGCAGAGAGCATACCCATGCTGGAGCATGTTCAAAGTGCAGTTGGGAAGCAATCCTCAGGACACATCCATGTGGGAGCTCCCAAGTCTGATCAGGCACTATGTCAGGTGGCTGTCCACTCGGGCATAAGTTAACGTAGAAACAATTTAAGATGAACATGTGTTTGAGGTGCTACCCAGTTAACTTCACATTTTTCTGAATTATTCAGTTTAATACCCTGCCGTTCTAGAGGGGAGGGGGGCAGGGAGAAACAAAAATAAGCTCTGTGTTGTTGTTGTTGTTGTTGTTATTATTATTATTATTATTATTATTATTATTTTAAATAGCACTCTGTTGTCGAGTATGGTGGCAGAAGCCTGGAATCCCAGCACTGTGGAAGCAAAATGGTCATAAGTTCAAGACCAGCCTGCCCTACATAGTGAATTCCTGCCTGAGAAGGAATACGGAGGGTGTGTGTGATGACATTTCTCTCTCAGCAGTCTTGGAGCAGATTGTGCCTATCCCAGGGAGATAGGGACCTCCCTCATTCAGGCCTTAGTGTGATAGAACAACTTGCCATTGCGATTACAGCACATGGGTGGGACACTAAAGAGTTTTATGTGTCTAGAATCCTACTCACAACCTGCCTGAAGACTTCGCTCACGCACTGAGAGGCAATTGTGGTGGAAATCAAAGGCACTGTGCCCACATTTTCTCAAGGAATCTTGAAGGCTTCCTGGTTCAAACTTCTGAGAGAAAGTTCCTGTTCTTTCCTGTGGCTGTGTGTCTACAGCCAGAGGCTGTTCTCCTGGAGACACAAGAGAGTTCTGTGCTGAGACCTGAAGTCTTAAGTTCCATTGGGAACACACCTCTCTGCACACAACAGCTGTCACACAGGGCTGAGAAATCTTCGTAGACCATGAATGAGCATCTCAGGGCATCATGTACACTTGTCTTAATTATCATAACAGAGCTCTATGTATTCACCCCATATTTGAGCTAAGAAATGGGCAGTCTCCATGACGGGGTTCCGATCTGAAAAAGCACTATGTGTGTGCTAACAGGGTGCTGGGTTACACCAAATAAACACTTTCCATTATTATGTGGACGTGAGTAACAAGGAGTCCCTCCAAAACACTGGAGAGCAGGGCGCCCCCTGCTGTACTCACTCCTAGAGAGCAGGGTCCTGCAGGGCGCCCCCTGCTGGGGATCAAAGGCTATTTTCCATTGGGTATCAATATCCTGTGCAAGCTTACTTATTTCATCAGTGACCTTAGAGAATAAATGACTCCATTGGAAATAAAATAAAAATACGATCCACAAATAGAGGAGATGAATACTTTCTAAAAATAATCCATTCAGAGGTATTCATAGACGGCAGTCTCTTAAGCATACTATTCAGGCAACAATGCAGGTCGACATTGGCTACCTGTGACTTTAAAAGCAAGGACGGCACTTGTGTGGTTGTGGAGGATGGAATATGTTAAATATATTATATTTTCCAAAAGCATTAACAAAAAGCAATAAATGTGGAGGGGGCGCAGGAATCAAAGAACCCCTCCTTTAGGTTAACTTTAGTGAAGATGTTCTATGTGTAAAATTTCATTTTATTTTCTGATGAACCATACATCTTTGTCCTGGAGCCAGTGGATCCATAAAAAAGCCATGAAAGCCACAAAGAGTTGGCCAACCACAACTCTGTAGCTTGAGAAGGAACTTAGTCAAGGTGTCAGTGGCAAACCAAGCCACCCAGTTAGCCCCCAGTGTTTCTCTTGTGGTATCTGCTGAGGTTGTGGGCCAAAGGGATGAGGTCGGGACTCTCCATGTCCCGGATGAATCCCAGACATTGGAGCAGGAAAGAGATGGCATGTGAAAGGATGGCAACTGGAGAGAAAGCTTCCACCAGATCCCCAATCAGTTCATTGTGCTTCATGTCTTCACTGATTGATTGGTTCACCTAATATTTCCCTGTATGCATATACATCCTGGGAAGGAACGGGGACTGGGGGCGTGGACTCAGCTGGTAAAGTGTTTGCTGTGAAAGTATGAAGACCCGGGTTTGGATTTTAGCACCCATGCAAAAGAGCTGGGTGCTAAGTGTAACCTCTGCAAAAAGGCTGGCACACAATGAAAACTCCATACTGGGGAGGCAGGCTCATTGGCCAGCCAATCTAGCTAATCATTGCACTTCAGGTCCTGGGAGGGATCTTGACTCAAAAGTAATATGGAGAGCAATAGAGGACACACAACATTGACCTTTTGCCTCCACACACATAGACAGGGACAAGTGCACTTGAGTATACCTATGCACATATATACATATGCACACATACATATATGCTTATCCATGTCTCCCTCCCCCCCCCCCACAAACACACAAAGAATATGGGCTAGGGTCCGATGGCTTAAAGTTAAATTGTACCTCCCTTTCTAAACTTTTGTGTTTCATCTTCTGAGAAACGGGTTAGGAATGGCTTACTTCTTGGCTTTATAGAGGGATTAACAGACAAAGTTAAGTAGTACACATTCCGTGGCGCTTAATGCTTGGTGACTTGAGATATGTCCCTTGTGACTAGATCAGGTAGGTGCAGAAAGAAATTGTCTTCAGTTTGTTTGCAAGAATGATTGCTACTCTACCACCCGTCTGGCTGCCTTCCCACCCCCACCCCCACCCCCATTAGAGTGTTCCCCGACTCCCTCCTTTCTGCCCACATTTCTCTCTGGTTGTTTCATCTAGCATCAAGTGTTCAAATCATATTTGCATACAGACTTCCTCCAAAACATCTCTAGATTCAACTTCCCCTTTAGGTACCAGCGAGCCTGTGCCAAGCGATGTGCTCATCAAATTCAGTGAGCTGTCTAGTTGGTCTTTTTAAACCCATTGGGATATACCCAAAATCAGGCTCCTGCTTTCATGTCTGTCTCTTTCTCTCTGTTTTCCCAGTCCTTGTGCAAGTCGAGATCGCCTTCCCGTTGCTTGGGCCATAAGTCTGGAAGAGACCTGACTCAGGATTTTATCATAACTATCCTGCCAATCAGCACATCCTTATGCAGGAGGAGGGACATATATTTGACAACTAGGCATGGTGGCACACACGTGTAATCCTGGTTCTTGGGAGGATCAGAAGTTCAAGGCCATTCTCAGCAATATGGCTAGTTCCAGACCAGCTTGAGCTACATGAGACCCTGTCTCAGATAAGTAGGAAGAAGACAAGCAACACGTTGGAGACTTACCTGGCGGAGCCACTGCCTTGCCTCGTGTAGAATACCTCAGATGCTTCATAGTCCTTCTTCCAGGTTCTGCCCATGTCCTCCAAAGCTTATTCTCAAACTTGGCAGGTAGATGAACCTTTAAAACGTGGGTCTGGGGAATGAGTGAAGGCTCAGCAGTGAAGAGGCTGCTTTTCCAGGAGACTAGGGTTTGATTTCCAGTGCCCACATGGTGGCTCACAAGCCTCTGTAACTCCAGTTTCTGGGTGCTCTGATGCCCTCTTCTGACCTCCATGGGCATTGCACACAGATGATACACAGACATCCAAGCAAAACACCCACACATAAAATAAAATAAAATACAACAAAAACCTTTTAATTTTCTTTTAACATAGGTCTGATCTTTGATCTTCTTTCTCCCTTACTAAGATCCTCTGGTGCCCTTTAAAAAAAATCTCCTTTAGTGTCAAATGCAAAGGTTTACAAGGCTCTGCTACCTCCCAGGCATGGTTGATGTCCTTGCTCATTCTATTTTGGCAACATGGCTTCCTTGTTCCTCAAATTGCTGGACATGCTCCTACATTCAGTATTTTTTTTTTTTTTTGGATTTTTTGAGACAGGATTTCTCTGTGTAGCCTTGGCTGTCTTGGAACTCACTCTGTAGACCAGGCTGTCCTTGAACTCAGAAATCCACCTGCCTCTGCCTCCCAAGTGCTAGGATTAAAGGAGTGCACCACCTACATCAGGACCTTTGTGTGTGATCTCTCCTTGGAATACTTTTCTGCCAAGCGTATATGTATTAAACTGTTCTCACCAATACCCAAAGCTGGGTACTTTATAAAGAAGGTTTCTGTTTAGCTCATGGTTTTTTGTTTTTTTTTTTTTTAATTAGTTTGAGATAGGCTCTCACATATTCCAGGCTGGCCCTGAGCTCCCTATGTAGCCAAGGATGACCTTACACTTCTGATCCTCCTGCCTTCCCATGCTGGGATGATAAACATGTACCACCACACCCAGACTCCCTGTCTGTCGCCTTGCAGTGTCTACCTAATCTGACCCCATGGCCTTATCTTGGGTCCTTTTCTGTATTGTGCTTAAAACCATTACGGAGTATTGAGGGTGGAACCCAGAGCCTCATAGACAGCATCCTAGACAGCATTCTATCAACTGAGAAACACCCCTAACCCACTTAGCTCACAGTTCTGATGGCTGAAAAGCCGAGATGGGCAGCCTCACCAGTTTGGCCTCTTTGTGCCTCAGGTATAGAGGGACTGGTGACGTCAGCACAATTTAGCACCATGAGCCGCAAAGTAAGGCAAACACATTATTTTTGTTTGTTACTGTTATTTAACTTGGCGTTACCTTTCCAAGCTTTGCTTCAGGGATTGATTAAATTGGGACTCCTCATTATAAGTAAGTTATAACACAGGGACCAATGTCAGGACAACACCTTTAAGTATTTCTCCTCCGACCTGATGGTGCTTCCAAACCCTCCTGGGACCTTAAAGAGACAGAGTTTTCTGGGTTCTGGTTCTTGTGGTTTGGCTGTAGTTGTGAAGTCGTTGGGTCCTGTGTCTTCGGTACCCTGCAGAATCTCTCTCTCTCTCTCTCTCTGCCTTGAGAT
Source organism: Montemys delectorum (assembly GCA_019843815.1). NCBI lineage: Eukaryota > Metazoa > Chordata > Mammalia > Rodentia > Muridae > Montemys > Montemys delectorum. Next base: position 17,331 of record JADRCD010215803.1, on the reverse strand, counting down.
CCGCAGCAAGAGCCAGGAGGTCAAAGGTTCCTGGAGAGGCTGCAGGTCTTCTTTGTGGCAAGTCTGAGAGGACCTGCCATGGTAACCTACTGTCCTTCATGCTTGGTCCTATGGGAAGTCCAAGCGCAACAAAGTAATAAGAACATGGAGAAGGCCTGGCAGTGATTAGTGGTGTCCTGTGGTGTCCTAATGCCGCTGTGCTCAGGGCTGTCAACACTGCCCGGCTGCTTTGAAACGCTAGAGAGATGGTCTGCCCCTCACCCCACACCCCACCCCTGCCATCAAGAGAGAAGCAAGAAAGGGCATGAGTAGCTAGAGGAGGAGAAATTAAACTGTCTCCACCCTAGATGCCCAGGTGTTATCATGGAGGCCCCTGCTCATCAGTCCCCAGACCAATCCAGTGCTGCCAGAGACCCAGGGTCACCCTGTATCACTGAGCTCCCGTGAGACTAAGTCACCCTCTTCACCCAGGAAGGGTCCATTGCTCTTGAAAAGTTTCTAGACGGTTCCACGGTCATTCGACGGTCATATCTCCCATCAGCTGCTTCCCTCTCTTGTAGCCTGTTGCAAGGCACCGGGCTCCGCCTGAGTTCTCCAGATTCCACCAGATCCCTCCACCTTCAGGCCTCCTTTAGAAATGGAGATTCCTATCCTAGTCACTGGGCGTGAGGTGAGGCTCTTCTGCCTGCCCTAGACTCCCTGTCAGTCAACTTGCAGTGTCCACCTAATCTGACCCCATGACCTTATCTTGGGTCCTTTTCTGAATTGTGCTTAAAACCTTTGGAGCCTAAGGACACATTCTCTTACCCCAGCATCACCTCTGAAATCAATGTTCCAGGGCCTGTTCCCATACTAGTGAACAAATATGGTGTCAGAGGGTCAACTGGCATTCTCAAGTTAAAGGGAACTAACATGTCTATATAAGGAATTATCATTATTAATTGTTATTAGTAATGTTTTAAAAGATTTATTTAATTTTCTTTTATGTGTATGGGTGTTGGGCCGATGATGTATATGTCTGTGCTGGGAATTGAACCCAAGTCCACTGGAGGAGCAGCTAACGGTCTAACTGCTGAGCTCTATTTCTAGCTCTTATTATAGTTTTCTGAGACAGGGTCTCAATATGGAGCCCAAGCTGGCCTTGAACTCACTATTTAATCCAGGTTGGCTTTGTACTCAGTGCGGTTCTACTGCCTTAGTCTCACAAGTGCTTGGATGACAGGCATGAGCCACCATGCCTGGATAGTGCCCCCATCTTCCCCCTGCCCCCACCCCCCATCTGAGAGAATGAGCATGTTCTCAGCGTGTGTGTGTGTGTGTGTGTGTGTGTGTGTGTGTGTGTGGAAGTTAAAGGTCAGTTTGCGGGAGTCAGTTCTCTCCTTATGCCATGTGTGTTCCCAGGACTGACCTCGGGGCATCAGGTTAGGGGTGGGGGGCATTATCCTCTGATGCATCTCATTGGCTCTTTTATATTTTTAAATGTGTGTGTGTGTGTGTGTGTGTGTGTGTGTGTGTGTGTGTGTGTGAAAGGCCAGAATTGGGAACTGAATCCCCTGGAGTTACAGAGGTCTGTGAGTTACCTGATGTGGGTGCTGGGAACCAAACTCATGTTCTCTGGAAGGAAACCGGTCCTTAATCACCAAGCCGTCTCTTCAGCCCCAGGATCTTCCATTTTTTAACTTTGAAATGTTTGTGGATTTTTGAGTCAAGGTTTTGCAGCTTAAACTGGCCTTGGACACAGGACTTCCCAGTGTAAGCACTCTAACTAACTACAGGCAAGGACCTGCACCTGGTGAATGATGTATCTTAAAGACCCAACTTGTACAGGGATGGGAAGATGGATCAGCAGGTAAGAGCGCTTGCTGCCTCCGCAGGAGGACCTGAATTCAAACCCACGACGCATATGCATGAAGTCAGGCACGGATGGCTGCACCTGTAACCACAAGGCTATACGCAGGGAATTGGTGGGGCGTACTTGCTGCCAGCCTAAGTCCAAGTTTAGAGAGAGGCGGTCTCAAGGGACTAGAGTAGAGGGTGAGAGAACAGGACACTTAACGTGCTTCTCTGTCCTCCATGTATGCACATGGGAGCAAGCCCTTACACACGTATAAGGGGGAAATGGGAAGGAGGAGTCCACAATCTATGCACTGAGTGATATACCAGTGTTTTCCCCCAAGGAGCTGAGTGTGTTCAGGTTGCAGACTCAGGAGAGTTTCTGTGCTGTCCGCCTGAGGCGCTGTCCTTCTGAGGAAAATCTTGTTCTGTCCTGATAGCTTTCAGCTGGTTGGTTGGATGAAGCCTGGTTTACTCAGCACCCACTGTTTTAAGTGTCAATATTTACAATTCATTCTGATGAAATATAAATAATAATAATAATAATAATAATAATAATAATAATAATAATAATAATACATTTAAGTGCCTCCACAGACATTTCTAAGTTTGACCAAATAATTGGACACACTAGCCCAGTGAAGATGACCTAACATTGGTCACCATGGTCACTTTTCTGTTTTCTTTCTCTCTTGCTCCTCCCCTCCCATACCATGATCCCTCTTTCCTTTTCTTTTCTTTTTTTTTTTAAGATTTATTTATGTATTTTATGTATGTGAGTACACTGTCACTCTCTTCAGACACACCAAAAGAGGGCATCATATCGCATTGCAGATGGTTGTGAGCCCACCATGTGGTTGCTGGGAATTGAACTCAGGACCTCTGGAAAAGCAATCAGTGCTCTTAACCACTGAGCCATCTCTCCAGCCCACCGTGATCCCTCTTAACATTTCTGGTGCTTTCATGTGCAAATCGAGAGACAACTGGCTCAGTAGATTTAACAGTAGAATGGCTGTTGGTCAGGGCAGCTGAAAAGTCCACAGATGTCCAGGCTTCGGGTCTACTGGTTCATGCTTCCCTCCCTAGTTTTCCGTGACTTTTCAAAAGTCCAGGACACTGGTGGACCAAATGAAGTTTTCTACCCCAAGTCCAGACGGAAGCACTGAGTGACTTCAGGACCATGGTGACTTTGGGCATCTACAGCACTGAAGGGTTCTCACCGGAGCCAACCTTTCACCTCCTATATAATCTGGCACCCCCTAAACAGATGCAGCTGCACCAGGAGGACTCAGTGACTGAAATGAGGTGGGCGTCTAGCGAGGCCTCTTTTTCCAGGGAGTTCTAGCAACCACGGTACCACAGACCCAGCCAGCACATGTTTTTCCATATCTCACTGCCACGATTGGGATTCAGGTTTTTCTGAAGGGCACCATAGCAACTTGGCTTCCTGGGGGTAGTGATGTCTTGTCACATAAGGAGAGGATAAAATACCTGTGGTGCTTAGATTCCAGAACATCCTTCTAGAACAGGGAGAGAGAGAGAGAGAGAGAGAGAGAGAGAGAGAGAGAGAGAGAGAGAGAGAGA
>JADRCD010215803.1:0-13904 GCA_019843815.1 Montemys delectorum | reverse complement strand
AGAGAGAGAGAGAGAGAGAGAGAGAGAGAGAGAGAGAGAGAGAGAGAACCCTTAGTTCTTTCTCATTGGCCAGGTCTTGATATCCACCCTTTGACCAAGAAGATATCTGCTGTGTTTGACTTTGGTAGTCCATGTTTTAACAACCCCAGGACACAGAGATGGGATTTCGCTCACCAGCCTCTAGCTAACGGTCTGTCCTGGGGCATAGGGAACATTATTACTGCTGGAATCCACTGCTGTGTAGCTGAAGGGAGCAAGGGCGATGTGATAACTGTGGCACTTGCCCAGTCACACAAACACTGAAGTAGAGGTGCTGTGCTGGCCAAGCTCAAGGGACTGAGGATGCCAGTGGGAGCTACTGGAAGCAGGGATGTGACTCATCACAGCCTGATTAGGGTGGTTTGGCAGGGATAAAGAATGAAGGAGGGATGTGCCATAGGGAACATGTTGGGGCAGCCAAGCAAAGAGGGCTGCCTCAGAGATTCTAATCTATAATTTGTTTTTGTAAGAAAAACAAAAACAAAAACAAAACAAACAAACAAACAAACAAACAAAAACCACCACCAAAACCAACATCAGAGGTGACAGGAATCAGATCTTAGCAAGCTGGAGATTGCTACTCTGCCCTTCCCTGTCTATACATCTTCCGTTTGCCTGCCCTGTCAGGGCAGTCTCTGGTACACACCTGCATCAGGGATGCCAGGGGGAGTAAGTTGGGCGCCTTGACTGGAAACGACGTGATCCCTTGTGCACACATCTCTCTCATCCAAGGCGCACTAACGAGGGTTAGTGTGGCGTCCATGTGTGGTGTGCAGGCTCGGCTCCCAATTTGAAGCCCACCCTCTTCTTTTGAATGCACGGGAGCGATTTATTTTCAGTCCTTCATCTCGTGAGTAGAGCGTGAAAAGTTCAGGAAGTATTAGTTCTGACATGCTATGAGGCAGAGTCTCTAAATCCCTGACCCTTTGGCTTATGGATTGGCCCATCCCCACTCTTCCTTCAGGGCACACGAACATGGGAATCATGGGCTTCTGTTGTCTTTGTCCTCCCGGTTTCATGAGGAAAACAAGACAGAAGAGCTGACACAATTAGCCTGGGATCCCTAGATGGAGAAAGGAATTACACTCACAGCAATATTTCTGGCCCATTGGTTAGGCAATTTCGCTTTTTAAAATCAGTTGTGGTGATGGCTGTACTGAGTAAGGTGTGATATGGCTGTCACAGAGAACCAAGGATTATGAGCTTCAGAATGTGTGACCTGTGTGCAGACCTAAGTATTTGATGGAGAAGGTCTACCTCCTCTTCCCAGCATATGTTTGGGTTCTTTTTCATTTTCTCTCCTTCCTTCCCTTTCTTCCCCCTTTACCCCCTTCCTCGCCTTTCATTGCCTCTGTGTGCACATGTGTGTACCAGCCAGAGCTGGTCATTAGATAGCTTCCTCTCTATCAACCTCCACTCTAAGATGATCTATTACTGACTCGCTAGTCCGTGGGCTCCCAGGATGCCCCCACCCTTGTACTGAGATGGCAAGAGTAGGCCACCATGCCTAGCTTTTTCACATGGGTTTCGGGCCTCCAAGTCCAGGTCCTCATACTTTAGTGACTGAGCCATCTTCCCAGCCCTGCATTTAGATTTTCTCAGGGGCTCCCCAGCCCCCGCAGAGCATGCAGAAGAGTGAGGCCACAGGCCACAGTGTCCAGTCAGGTGACAGTACTGCTTACTTTCCATTAGCGGCTCTGTGAACAGGTGTCTATTGGGGTTCAAAGTCCATGCACTGTGCTCTCAGGCCAACGCCAGGGGCCACACACCTGGACTCAGAAACTGCCAGAAGGTAAGAGGAGTTTCATAAGTGTGTGCAGACAACTTATGAGATCCTAATAATAAATGGAGCTGTGATCTCATCTCTCATTTATGTATTAATGTTTTTTTTTCCTTAGCACAGGCAGAGGTCGTTTCATAAATTACACATCACTGGTTGATTCTTCATGGATTGTCTCCTGATATATATAGCAAATAGCATAATGCCAGTAGTTGCAATGAAAGGTCATGGGGCTTTCGTTCACAGGACGATGTTCTGAAAGCCAAATAGTCACTTTAAAGGGGCTATGAAGAGACTGGATGAGACACCATAGAGACAAGGGAGGGAGGAAAGACAATGACATAGGACAGATGTGCTGCTTGGAATAGGGAATACTAACAGGTCCCAAATTAGGTGTTACAGATGAGGAAGTAGGGGCTGGGGCTGTGACTCAGTCTAGAGGACCTGAGTTAGGAACCCAAGCGCCCACATAAAAGCCACTCGTGGTGGTCTGCATCTGTAACCCCAGCTCTGGTGTGGGGTTGGAGACAGGTAGATCCCAGGGGCTTGCTGGTCAGCCAGTCTAGCCAATCAGCGAGCTCCAGGTTCAGTGTGAGTCCCTGCCTCAGAAAAATAAGGTGGAATGCAATAGAGGAAGCCGTCTGCATCAACTTCTGGCCTCCATACGCACATGGATGAGTCAGGGTTCTCCTGTACTCAAGAGGGAAAAGGCAGATCTTCGAGGCAAAGGATTCTAAACACCAGATGTCGTGACCAGTGTTTATCGTATGCATTCTATACGTGAGGCACCGAAGACTTTAGATATGAGTTTTTATTAAAGACAGGGCAGTCCTGTAGGTTTTTGAACAGACTAGCTGGCCACAGAGGAAGCAAGAGCAAGAAGGAAAAGCAGAAACAAAGGAAACTCTATGCGTCAAGCATGATGGAACCAAGCATGGTGGAGCACACCAGGACTCGGGAAGCAGAGGCAGGTAGATCTGTGAGTCCGAGGCCAGCCTGTTCTGCATAGTGAGTTCCAGACGTTGTGGACTACATTAAGAGACTATCTCAAAACAAACAACAAACAAGTACCCCGCCACCACAACAAAATAGAACCTGCCACCAACACAAACAAAAATGTCCACTACAATCCCCAGTTTCTCACAAATAAGATACTTGTGAGAGTTCTGAACTGATACTTAAAACAATTCCCACCTGCTTAGATCAGTTAACATGAGTACCGGATGTTGCATCATTTCCATAGTTCTTCCTCCTGGCAGGCACTGGAAGAGACACAAGATAAAAATCAGAACTCAGAGTCTACTTTGAAAATTCCATGAATGCCATGTTGCAGATCCAACCTATGGCACACAAGAGTAGGTGGGGGTTCGCCTGGTTCAGAAAGGGAAGTGGAATGTTGAAGTGGAGCGGAAGTGTAAAAGATGGCTTCCTGAAAAGGACGGAACAATGGCAAGGAGAAAATGGGCAAGGGAAACTATCAGGTAGCAAAGAAATTAGCATCAAGGGACTGACTCAAGCAGTGTGAGCAAGAGGACCTGGGTTCAAGTCCTTGGCACCTATGTAAAAAGCCAGGCATGATAGGGTGTGTGTCTATAACCTCAGCCCTGAGAAGAGTGGTGCATTGACTTTATTGGCCAATCAGAGCTTCAGGTTTGGTGAGGGACCTCATCTCAAAAAATAAGGTGGAGACTATTAAAGGAAGATATCAGACAATGACCTCACATACCCATGAATACACATCTGCAGTAACAAATGCACACACACACACACAAACGTCTATAGCACATACACAAAGAAAATAGTGTGAAGTATTTGGAGATGATGAAGAAAGAATCTGCTGTATGCAGAGTTCAAAGTCAATGAGATCTGATGGGAGATCAAGTGTGAAGTGCAGGGTAAGGTGGGTCTTCTCAAAGCCAAGACTGGTGTACGGCCAAGTGTATCCAAAATAATGGTGGCACGTGAGGGAGCCCACTATAGCAGAAACATAGGTAAAGGTTATGCAAGGAGCATAGTGGACTAACCCTGTTTCCAGGGTGTACCCTTAGAGGGCGGCAGGAAAGCAATGAGCAGATGACACCTTTGCAAGAAAGGGCTCATTAGGCTTAGAGTCCTACCTAATCCAGGATATGGACAGGAAGGGGCGGTTCCCTACTCAGGGACATGGACAGGAAGGGGCAGGTATCTACACAGGGATGTGGAAAGGAAGGTGCAAAGGAAGGTGCGGTTCAGTGAAGATGACCCTAGGGTTATGAGAGTGAAGATGACACATGTGGAGTAAGTGTGCAAGAATGCTATGATGCTAAGCTGAGACATGCCTTGGACAGAAAGGAGAGTTTCTTGCCCCCACCCCTAGACTCAGCAGGGATAGGGTGTGTTACACCAGATAGCATTCGGGAGCAAACGAGCCAGGTGGGAACGGAGCCAGGAGCTCTGGGTCCAGAAGAGAAGGAAGTGTAGATCAAAAGAGGCCATAGGGACAAAGCTAGCACAGAGTTGATGGGCAGGAGCCAAACAACAATCTCTGCTCTGGATACATGGGCAGAGGGGCCTTCAGTCCTTCAGCCTGCAAGGCTGCTCTTGTGTATGTGCCTACAGATGAGACTTGCCAGTTCCCTCCTCCACTAACTCAGTTGCATAACATACATGACATAGCTACTCATGTATCCCAGGTGCTATGCTGTGCGACAGAGCAGAAGGAGTAAGGTAAGGACGAGGCCCTCAGAGAGTTCCAAGTCCACATGAAGAAGGAATGGATCCATGGATGGGAGCTGACCCAAGTATCTATCTTGATTATGAAATGAATGGAGGGACAGTTGTATGGAATTAGTACTCAAGGAGGTAGGGGGAGTCCAAGCTTTGTTGTGGAACAGTAATCAAAGCTAGAGATGCTTGTCAGAGGTCTATGCATGAGAGACTCGACAGTTCATGAGGTGGCCTTAGCCTAACCCTCAGAGAAACCTATAGGCAATGGGGCAGAAGAAAATGGGTTCATTCTTACCTTCGTGCTTCAGGATGAATACCATCCCACGGGAGTTCTGCTTCATCTTTATTGACTTTAGAGTCACCATGGAAACAACTCTGAGCTGTGTCTGTCTGTGAAAGGATTTCCCTATTGGGATAACTGAGGTGGCAAGATACCCAAGAAAGGAGGCTGAGCACCAGCATTCCTCTTTCTCTGCTTGCTGACTGTAAGTGTGATGTGACCAGCCACCTCCTGCTCCTGCCCCCCATGTCATGCCCAAACTGCGAGCCAAAATAAACCCTTCCTAAGGAGAAAAAAAAAAAAGTCAGCGGTGACTGACATAGCAAGCCTGTTGTAATATGGTGAAGGTTAGTCTTTCTTTCATGATCCTGTGGCCTAGACAGATGACAAACCAGAAGGTAAACACAGGGCTCTCCTCGGAAGGCATGGACTCCACACCACATGCCTTGCCCAGAAGTGTTACCCAGAGCTGGAAACCAGGCCTCCAGCAGCTCAGTCTCCTACTCCTGGCGTCTGGTACGTGGTGGCAGAGGGCAAGAGACCTGCCCTTGCCACATCACCTGCTCAGATGTCCCCCTGTCCCTCTAGCAGCCCAGAGAGGAATCAGGTGGTGGGCAACTTCTGGGGTCTGTAACATTTTGCTCCTATGTGAAATGTCCTCACAGACCACATGTTAAATGCTTTGTCCCCAGCTGATAGCACTACTTCAAGGTGCAATGGAATAGGCCTCTGAAAGGCCATATCTGGTTCCTGACCTCTTCCTCTTTGCTTCCTGTCCACTATCAAAAAAGAATCCACAACCCAGGCTGGGAAGAATGAGCATTTGGTGGTAATTTGCCACACAAGCATGAAGACCTGAATTCACTTACTAAAACCCATGTAAACAAAACAAACCGAAAAAGACCAAGTACAGCAGTCCACACTTGTAGTCTGAGCACTGGGGAGGCAGAGACAGTCATGTCCCTAGGCCTCTCTGGCAAACCAGCCCAGGCCATTTGATAAGTTTCCGGACAGTGAGAGACCCAGTCTGAAAGTTAACAAGGTAGGCAGGGCCTGAGGATCAACGCCTTCTGGCCTCCATATGCAAGCCAGGCAAGTGCATACGGATACACAGACGAACGAACATTCACACATACCTACAAAGTTTTATTCTGTTCATTTGTGCTGCCAAGAACTCTTGGACAACACCCTCAGAGAGCAGGAGCTGTAGGAGTGGGGCACCTGGGGGGCATCTGCATCCCAGCAAGCCCCTGTCTCTTCTTCTTTTCCTCATTAGTCCAATAACGTGTGCAAGATAAATTCCCGAGACCCCACTTCTGCAGCACAACATGCCTATAGGACATAGCACACAACATATGCCAACATGTAATATGCATGTACAACATGCATATACAGCATACATACTTCATACCCTTTCCACCTCTAACACACACATATATACATACACACCACCTCTAACACACACATATACATACACACACCACACTATATATACCCCAAGCCCCTATATCCCCAGCACACATTTAAAATGTGCATACACACATCTCATACTCTCTACATAAACACATAACACACATACACAACATACATACACACACCTCACACTCCCTCCACCCTAAACACATATATACATACAACACACATACATATTACACACTTCAATCCTCCCTTCACACTATATACACATACACACATAAGACACACAAAAAACTCACTCCTTTTACACCCTCCACACACAGCCCATACACCATGCACACAACACACATACTTCACACACTTACACATACTACATACACATAACTCACATATACCATATACCCTCCATATAACACAATACACATTTTATACCCCCATGTCCCCCATACCTACCTTCTACATGCACACATACATCATACATACCACACATCTACCCTACCACAGACTATACCATACATAAAAGCGCACAGCACATGCATGCACACACAGTACACATACCACACATACAGATTTCATACCCTCCTATTCCACTCCCACACGTGTACACAGATATATCACGCACATACACAGGCTAGCCAACCACACACACCACATGCTCACATCTATACATACACATACACACATACACACACACACACACACACACACACACACACACGCACATACACGCGCGTGCTGGCTGAGGAAGTACAGAACAGCAGCTCAGAAGTGGATCTTGCGGGAGAACAGGCCCTCAGAACAAAAGTGCTCCTGCCAGCGGGGATTTTATTTTACAGTTTCCAAATACTAAGAGAATCCTTCCATTTTTTTCCCCCTTACAGGTTTAGAATTTACTCACTGAATGACCTGCCCCTGGGCTGCCCCTGAGGGCTCTAGCCTGTGCTAGCACCTGGAGCTCCAGATCCTGCCCAGTAGGCTTACAACCTGAACTTTCAATTTCTGAAACCCCAGTTCCCAGTAGGCAGCACTCACTTTGGGCCACAGACTTCTGAGAATGATTGCACGAGTCAGCTGCTAAGTCACATGGCCTTCAGCCTGGCCCCTTCCCAAGGGTGACAGAAATTCTGTTGGAGCAAATGAATGTTACTGTCACAGAGAGGTTGACACCCCTCATAATGCCTCCCAAGGCTCACCACAGTCACCCAGAAGTGCAGCTCAGTCCTGTCACAGTGAATCAGTGTCCTGATGCCCTTGGGTCTCCAAATACCACTGGTAGAAAATTAATGGAGCGTTTGGCTCCTTCCGTTTAACTCATCAAGGGACTGGCCCCCTGTTGAAAATGTAGTTTAATTAAGATAACCGCTCCTGTTTAAAGAGAGCCTCAAAGCAAGAGTTGAATCATCTTATTTCCTTTTTAAAAATAAAGTCTTATTTTTAATAATATATACACACACACATATATGCACATATACATATATACATATACACACACATATATATATTCACACACACACACACACACACGCTCAAGTGTGTGTGTGTGTGTATGTGTGTGTGTGTGTGTGTGTGTGTGTGTGTGTGTGTGTGTGAATTCAGGGAGCCCTGGAGACCAGAGGCATCATACCCTCTGGAGCTAACATTACAGGTGGTTATGAGGTTGGTGTTGGGAACCAAACTTGCATCCTCTGGATGGGAGTAAGCATTCCTAACTCCTGAGCCATCTCCAGTCCTTTACTGTCTGTGTGTGTCTGTGTGAGGAAGTCACAGAACTTACAACAGCCCCTTCCACCTCCTACCAGGTGGGTCCAGAGGGCTGACCTCAGATGTCGGGCTTGGCAGCAAACGTTTTCACCTACAGAATCATCTTGTCAGCCCAGGTCTCTTCATTTCCAAATCGATGTTGCCTGCCACTCAGAGCCAACCTTCAATGAACGGTATACTTACTCCCATTTTAGGGACAAGAAGAGGGAATTTACTACACATGGAAGTGAGGAGCAAATGGCAAAGAAGACAAAGGCCTAGAGCCCTGGGTCCTGGCTTGCAAGCTGCTTGCATTTGTTCCTTGTCTGTGAGCTCCCAGCAGCACACAAACATCCACAGGGAAGAATGTTTCCCAGCATGCATTTAATGAATAGGGTGGCTTGTGTACTCGAAATGCTGGAAATAGATCCTCACCGTGGAATGTGGAATGTGGAATGGACGACCAGAGAATGTGGCTGTGCTCAGCAAGGCGGGACTCTCCCCACAGCCCCACGCTGGCACGCTCTCTGGGCTGTTTGGAAGCATTTTTCCCCCTAGGGCTCAGAACATGGTGGTACAAAGAGCCTTGTGTTATGATCTCAACACCACTATTAATATCCTGTGGCCCATTGAGCCCTGATCTCTTGGCTGGGGTTCTCCCAACATCTCAAAATGGGAAAAGTAGCTCGGCTAGGGGGAGGGAGGGAGGCAGGAAGACAGGGAGAGAGAGAATGAGGGAGAGGAGAGAGGAGAGGAGAGGAGAGAGGAGAAAGGAGTGCTCTCATTTACAGCCCTTGAGTCAAGAATTTAGAAACATGACCACAGCCAAAGCCTCAGAGGCCTCGTATCAAATGTTGTTATTTTTGGGTAGCTTGAAAATAAAGCTGGTTGTGGGATGGGCAAGGTGCCCCAGTGGCTGCTGCAGGAAGCAGGACGGGGGGGGGGGGGGGGGGGGGGGGGGGGGGGGGGGGGGGGTCGGGTCGGGGGGGGGGGGGGGGGGGGGAGGGGGAGGAGGAGCTCTGCAGAGAGAGGGTCATGTCACTATGGGCACAACTGCTGGCTGGCTCAGCCTGTTGGCCTCCTCTGAGGAGAAACTGAGGAGCTACACTCTCTCTGGGTTCACCTCCCCCCCCATCCCCCACCCACCTCCCCAGTGTGGGCTTTAGGATAGTGACACTTCCCTCCAGTTTCCCCAGAGGCAGCTTGGCACAGTGTCCACCCAGATGACTCTGGGTGAAGAAATTTGGTAAAGCCTTGCTGTCCCTCCCCTGGCGTATCTTTATTTAGACAGCTTTTCCCATGACTGAGAGCTCCCTCCCCTCTGTAGGAACTATGCCCACAGGGGCTGTTTTTATGCTCCACCTGCACTGGGTGAAAGGGAACCCTGGTTTAAGATGTCACTGACTATGCCTCTCTCTCTCTGTGAGCTGTGTCCAGGTCACAACTGAGGCTCTAGTTTGGGAATACAACAAGCTCACTCTGTCTCCCCAATCTCCATGCCTGGTCATCCTGCTTGGACATACCGTATACCACACACAAACAAACTCACACATGTATACCACACACACACACACACACACACACACACATGCACGCACGCACGCACGCACGCACGCACGCAAATAAATAATAAAATCCCACGCCAGTCCCAAGAATCCTTCCTTCTGTAGAGTACACAGGACAAATGGAAGTCACTGCCCCTGGGCTGTTGGCACATTTGGTGCCCTGAGGACTTCCTCTGCTCAGTAACCATGTACAGACATCACACAGGGCCAGGAGAGCCACTTGGTGTGCAGAGCCCAAGACGGGGGTGTATGTCATAGATGAGGCTACAAGGAAGGCACTCCTCCCAAACCTGCTTTCTCAGACTCCGGTGCAACTACTGTCCTTTCGAATGTTCAGCCACCTACTGTAGCTCCTCTGAAGAAACAGATGTTTCCACTTCCTCTTCTGCTCCTATGCCTCCCTGATGGCTCCCTCCATTAAGCCTCCCAGGCTGGAGCTGGGCAGCTGCAGGGACTTTCCACTTCCTTGGGCAGTCACTATCCTCATGACTGTGCCTGTGAATCCTGTGACAGTCACATATACTCCGGGTGGAATTTGTAATAAGCCGAGACTGGCCATGAAAGCCAAGTAATCATACCAACCCAGGCCCTGATCATAATTACACTCTGCAGAAATTAGGCATGTCCCGTTGTAGACAGTGTCTACCCTGTAGACAGTCCACCTCACCCCTCTGTGTGCCCACTGGGGGACCTGTTAAAATCCAGAGTGAGGCCAAGGCCCAAGGGCCTGCGTTTCTGACAAGCATGGACTGGGCCTTGCGGCTGCTGTAGAGGGCCACTATTTCTGTGGGAAGGGGTGGACCCCTTTGTCCTTGAGGACCAAGACTGCCTGATTTGACCTTGATCCCTCTGTGCTCAGCACCCCTCCCCTCGGGGTGTCCTTTACATTTCCAGTCACGAGTGACAACATTCCTGAGGGAGGGATATTTGTTTTGGTTGGAAGCTTCTCAGTGGGGATGACATGGCTGCTAGTGTCTGCGGTGCTGGGAGATCCTGCTCAGCTTTGTTCACATCTTGCAGGACACAGAGAACGCCATCTGGAAGCAGGGCTAGGGTATCCTGCTCCGAGACTGGCCTCCAGAGACTTCCATCAACCATGCCACCTGCCCCAAGGGTTCTACAACCTCCCAAGACAGCGCCACCAGCTGGGGACCAAGTGTTCAAACACATGTGCCTGTGGGGACACTTCATGTCTGAGTTTAACAATAGGATTTAAGGAGGAGAGGAAGAAGAGAAGAAGGTGGGGGTGGAGTAGATATATCCTTCCGCTTATCCACATTGACCACATAACCAAATCCAAGGCAGGAGGTGGTGTGTGGGGGGGAGGGAAATAGTTCATTCAGTAAAATGCTTGCCTCCCAGGCATGCTTGAGCTGGGTTCCCCAGAACCTGTACAGAAATCCCCAATACAAACAAATAAATCCGAGCCTGATAGTTGATTCTTGTTATCTTTGCCCTGGGGCAGCAGGGACAGGTGGATCCCTGGGGTTCACTGGCCAGACAGCTTGGCATACTTGATGACTTCCAAGCTAGTGAGAGATTGTCTCATTAGTGGATGGGGCCTAAGGAATGATGCCTGATACTGCCGTCTGACCTATACACGCTGTGTACTTTCCGTATACAGATGTGCATACTCATACACACACCAAAGGACACAGATGAAGAGGGTGTGAAGCCAGGCTGGTTCACTCCCCCACCACCCAGTGGTCCTCTAGGCAAAGCAGAGTTCTCCATGGGCTGTGTCTACAGACTGAGGGAGAGGCTTTCGTTTCATTCTGCCGGCCAGTAGTGGCTCCCAGTGGTTTGGGAACCTAGGATGGACGATTTTCCTTCAGAATTCTGGGTGGGAACTTTATAAGAGAGCCTTTGAAAAGCAGGCTTTAACAGGCCCCCGGGGTCTTCTCATCACTTCTGCCTCCTGCTTGATAAGAAGAAGCCTGATGCTTTATCTGTGGCTGCACTCCGAGAGCCAGGCAGTTTACTTTCATCTTTGATTGCACAGAGCTGAGAAGTAGGGGCCAGAAGCACTGTCCCTCAAAAGATTGGGTGGAATAGTCTCTTACAAATTAAATTATGCTGAAATTTATCTTTCCTGTCTAAATTCATTATTTAGAAAAATGAATTCTAAATAAGTAAAATTTTTCATTATGAAATACATAAATCTCTAATAATTTTTAAAATGAGGGAAAACCCAAAGGGAAGTAATACATTATTACCTACTATTTTCTATATTCCTTGTTATTTTGTTGCTGCAACAAACACCTGACAAACGCAATTTAAGGATGGGAAGGCTTAATTGGGCTTACAGAGTGCACGTATAGCTCACCATGGCGAAAGGCATGGCACACGTCCTAAGGGGATAATTTGTCTTTTCCTATGTGCCTTTCCAGACAGAATTCTAATAGTTTTGGCAAGTGATCTATGTAATTTTACCTGGTAACTTAAAGTTTAAGATTGTTATGTTGTAAGTGTTGTTTGCCTTTGTAGTCACAGCCACCATCTTCATGGTGCTCCATATGCATAGCACTCCACCACATGGTGCTCCATACACATGGTGCTTTACACACATACATGACACTGCACATACATACATGGCACACTGCAGACATGGTGCTCCACACACTTGGTGCTCCACACACATGGCACTCCACACACATGCTCCACACACATGGAGTTCCACATACTGGCTGCGCCGACAGGCACTAACTCAGTCACGGGGCAGTTAACTATTAAGCATGCAAGTTGTTCTGAAGCTTTTACAAATACAGCTGTGCTACAGTGTAACATAGCAGGTGTGCATTTGCTGTTCATATAGAAATGTTAGGTCAGTGTTAATCTATAACACATGTATTATTCCAGGTGATTTTTTAGAAACTAGTGAGCAGGCAACACAAAAGCATGAAGGAATTATCTATGGAGAGCAGTCTGGAAAGAGACAGGACTCAGACCCTGCAGTTTCTACTAGGGACAGGAGGAAGAACGGGGAGGGATTGGCTAGGAGGGAGTTGGAGGGTGTTTGTGGAAATTTGATTATTCATCTTCCTAGTGACTGTTTGTTTACTGCAACTCCACCTGTGTCCCTGCCTCTGCATGGAAACCTCTGAGGGAGGAGTGTGTGTGTGTGAGGAGTGTGTGTGTGAGGAGTGTGTGTGAGGAGTGTATGTGTGAGAAGTATGTATGTGAGGAGTGTGCGAGGCTTTGTGTGAGGGCTGTGTGTGTGAGGGCTATGTGTGTGAGGGTTGTGTGTGTGAGGGTTCTGTGTGTGAGGGCTGTGTAGAAGGAGTGTGTGTATAAGGAGGAGCATTGTGTGAGGTGTGTATGAGAAGTGTGTGTGTGTGAGGAATGTGTAAAATGCCCAAAGAAGACAAATCCTGGCAGGAACTCTCAGTACAAGTCAGAAAACACCAGCAAGACTGCTTCGTGGTAGTCAGGAAAACAAGTCCCTCCAAAAGCTCTGTGGAGACATCAGAAAGTTGTGTCAGGCCTGGAGAGATGGCTCAGTGTTTATGAACACTTTGCTCCTCCAGAGAACCCAAAATCAGGTCCCAGTGCCCATATGGAACAGCTCACAACTGCCTGTAAGTCCAGCTCAAGAGGATCAGATGGTCTTTTGTTTGCCCCACAGGCAGGCACCCACACACATACTTTCAGATGTACACATATACACACAATGAACAACAACATACATCTATAAAAACGTTAAGTCAAGAAGACACCTTGTGGGCTGGGAGCTGGCTCGAGTCCTTGCTGCACAAGCACAGGGACCATAGCTGGTATGCTAAGCACCCACACAAAGCCAGAAGCAGCAGTGTATTCTGTAACTCCAGCCCTGGGAGGCAGGGACAGGTGGGAATCGGGTATGGGACTCACTGACTGGCCAGTGTAGCTGAAATGTTGAACTAGGGTTTAGCAAGAAACCCAGCATGACTCCTGACCATGATATCTGGCCTCCACAGGAGTGCACACGGGTGGTCAGGCACACCTACATACATATTCTCCGACACACACACACACACACACACACACACACACACACTTAAAAACACATTGTAAAATAATCTTTCCATCCTAAGAAATATTCTGCCATAACTCTACCACAAAGGGAACACATAAACTGGAGAGTGTACTGGCCGAGAGGAAACTGAGCAGTAGACTCCTGGAGAGCAGGGTGTCAGCTCTGTGAGTCACATGGTGAATCACTCAGCTGACAGTGTTCCAGTGATCATAAAGAACAAACACAGGTCCGATGGAGACATCGTTCAGCAGTTATGAATACTTACAGCTCTTGCAGAAGACCCAGGTTCAGTTCCCAGCAAACATTCCAGGCAACTTACAAACTGCCTCTAACTCCAGTCCCTAGGGCTCTGTCTGCCCTCTC